>JAGIQG010000026.1:37901501-37929394 GCA_024679065.1 Sphyrna mokarran
CCTCAACTCCACCCACAGAGACTCAATTCCTAAATCATCCATACCTCCCTCCCTCTGCACTGCTATGATGTTGTCCTTAACTAATAAAGCCACTCCCCTGCTTCTCCTCACACCAACTCTGTCATGCCTAAAACACTTATATCCTGGAATATTCAATTGCCAGTCTTGCCCCTCCTTCAACCACGTCTTGGTCACCGCCACCACTTCTAAACTCCTCGTGAACATTATTGCCTTCAGTTCATCTGTTTTGCCAGTCACACTCCTCGCATTAAAACACATGCACTGAAGGCCCTCAGCTCTCGGATATTCCTTTCTACCTTCTGGTGTTACCCTATCATCCCTCTCTCTCCCACTCCCAGTTCCCGCTCTCTCCCCACCCTCCCTCCCTATTAGTTTAAACACTTCTGAAACACTCCAGCTAACCTCCCAGATAAAATATGTGTTCCCCTCCCAGTCAACTGCTCCGTATCCCTCTTGAATAGATGACCCTCCCTCCTGAAGACTTCCCAATGATCAATGAATATGAAGCCTTCTGACCTACACCAATCCCTCATCCATGCATTTAGTTGTAGTGTCTCATTAGTTTTTACTCTATCGGTCCCGGGCACAGGCAGCAGCCCAGAGAACGCCACCCTGGAGGCCCTACCTTTCAGTTGAGCCCCCAACTCCCTAAAATGCCTACGTATGTCCCCCCTACGCTTTCTTCCTACATCTTTCTGTCCTACGTGAACTATTACATTTGCCTTAGACCCTTCTCCCTTCAAAATTCCCTCTACCCTCTCTGAAACATCCTGAACCCCTGCTCCAGGGAGGCAGACTACCATCCTGGAGTCTCTCTTTTGCCCACAGAAACGCCTATCGATCAGGTTAGGGTTAGGGTTCCAAAGAGTCCACCAGATTTATCTCATCTCTTAAATGAGCTCATTTTTTAAACAGTATCCACTAGTTCCAGATTCTCCCACAAGAGGAAAGATCCTTTCCACAACAACTTTGTCAACACCTCTCAAGATCTTGTTTATTTCAATCAAGGTTCCTCTTATTCTTTTAAACTCCAGTGAGTACAAGCCTATCCTGTCCAATCATTCCTCATCAGATAACACCTCATTCCTGGTGTTACTTTAATGAACCTCCTCTAAACTGCTTCTAATGCAGCTGAATCCTTCCTTAAACAAGGAACACAATACTATATACAGTATTCCAGATGTGATCACACCAGTGCCCTGCATAATAGAAACATTTTTATTTTTAATTCCCCTTGCAATAAACGATACCATCCAGTTAGCTTTAATAATTACTTGCTGCTTCTGCATTTGTGATTTAAGCCCTAAGTTCTGCAATCTCTCCACATTTAAATGATGTGATTTTTCATTCTTTCTGACAAAATAGTCAATTTCACCTTTATCCACACTATATTCCATTTGCCAGACAATTGCCAAGTCACTCAACCCGTGTTTCTTTGTTGTCCTCTCTTGTTCGCTTCACAACTTACTTCCCTATCTATCTTTGAAGTTGATCTGAGAGGCAGCCATGTAAATGGAGAATGATTATTATTATATTTGAGAGTTTTGGGATGCCCTCCACAGCTAGTAATATCATTTTATATTTGCAACATTTTAATCTCACGTTGCACTGATTTTCCAAGTCTTAACAACTTCAGAAAGCATTATCTTCTCCTGATTTGAGGTTCTATATTTGAGATTCACAAGTTTGAAACTTGATTGCAGCAATTTTCACCAAATGTAGTTCTGCAAATTGCCTGATCTGATTTTCCATCAATTTAGTCAAAGATTGACAGAAAGTTAGCTTGTTCTTAGCAACAACTGCTGTGGGCAAGATGTAACTGCCAGCAGGAAAATAATAAATCCGGCCAGAACTGGTCAAGTTTTATTCTTCAAAGGTGAATTATGGCCTGCTAGACTTGGTGATAAATCAGCTTGGTCAAAAAAATTGGACATTGCAAGGAGACAAATCCACATGGATTTGCTTTGCCTTTCTTGCTCATGCAATTTTAATTAGGAATAATGCACTGGGCATACACAGCAGAGATCAGCAGGAGTGTAAAAAAACAACAGTTAATGCTTCAAATAAGAAGTAAAAATTGGCCAATAAGTAAGCACATTAACTAAACTGCACAAAAGGAAGTAGAGCAGGAAAGGAAGTGAGAATGCATCACGTTGAGTCCACTGAATACAGAGAGTGGCAAAAGTGCATCCTTGCGAGTGACCTGAGCAGACTGCAGATCCATTTTCTCTTGCATGTTGTTCCTACCTAAGCTTTTAGCATTCCAAGACTTGCACTGGTTCACAGAGCTAATCTTTATTTGCTATTACATCTTTACACCCCCTTGATCCTACTGAAGGTGGTCACTAATGACTTTTTTCACTGTTTTCAAAGCTTTAGCAAGGTGAATGGTTATTCTTCTTTCTCTGTTTAGTATAATTCGGTATTACTGAAGATTCGCTTTGATTCCATTCTCCACTTCTGGTGAATGCTTACTATCTAACCTACTCTGCCTTTTAAACGATGCCAGTGGATTTACCTCATATTTCTAAAGTTTCTCGTTTTAATTTGGTTCTCCAGCATTGCAGTGTTATTTTCACAAGCCCTCCCTATTTTGTGTCTTGCGGTTTATTTTGTTTTCTCCTTTTGTTAATCAGTCTTAGAAACGTGCTCCATTTTCCTAAGAATTTTTACTAAATCACTCTCTCATCTGGCATATTCTCCTTAGCTCTTGATTCCATCTCCCAACATCGTGGAGAGTCAAAACACTTCTATAACGTAGTATACCACGAAATCAATCTGGTCTGATTTCTCCTTGTTGCTACGGTATTCGGCTATCAAATATTACCTGAACTCAGGATGAGGCAGCAGTGGCGGGGGCTTTAGCCAAACAGAAGCCGCTTTCCGATTTCAACAATCGCCACATTTCACTTCTATTGAACACAGTAACTAAATTGCTAACTTTTTACCACTGAAAGTCACCTTTATCTTTATTTATTAGTGTCACAAGTAGACTTACATTAACACCGTAATGAAGTTACTGTGAAATCCCCTAGTCACCGTGCTCCGGCACCTGTCTGAGTACACTGTGGGAGAATTTAGCATGGCCAATGCACCTAACTAGCACGTCTTTCAGACTGTGACAGGAAACTGGAGCACCCAGAGGAAATCCACACAGACATGGGGAGGACCTGCAGACTCCACGCAGACAGTGACCCAATCCTGGAACTGAACCGGGTCCCTGGTGCTGTAAGGCAGCAATGCTAACTCTCACCGTATCTCGGCCCTATCAAAAAATTCATTCAAATAGTTGGTGATTAAAATCAATAAGGAAGTTAATATTGCCTTTTGCAACTTGCAAACGTTCTGATATATATTAGTGATATTGATTTTGGTGTGCACGGGGCTGCTTCAGAGTTTGACATAAAACTTCGCAGTTTTGTAAACTGTGAAAAGAACAGTGTAGAGCTTCAAAAGAGGAGATAAATTGGTGGAGCGGGCAGGCGTGTGACTGATGGAGTTCAATGTGGAGAAGCGTGAAGTGATGTATTTTGTTAGGAAAAATGTGGAGAGCCAATACAAAATAAGGGGTAAAATTCTTAAGTGGATGCAGGAGCAGAGGAACTCAGATGTATATGTGCAGATATCATTGAAAGTGACAGGATAGGTGGAGGAGCTGTTAATAAAGCATATAGTATTCTGGACTTAGGAGTACAAGAACAATGAGTTTGTTTTTCATATGAAAAACAAATTACACCAGTAATGAGGATAAATTGGAGAAGATGGAACTGTTCTTGAAGAGAAGATGGCTCAGGGGGCATTTGATCAACGTTCAAAATTGGTGCCCTTGTTCATAGGAGGAGGATAGTCTAAGGCTACACACTGACACTGATTAGTTGGTAAGTTGTGGGGAGCAATGACAGATGCAATTTAACCCTGATAAGTATCAGGCAATACATTTTTGGAAGTTTAATAGACATCCTGCTCCGACATTGGTACTGACAACGAACAGGTCTCTAGGGAATGTTGAGGAACAAAGGGACCATGGTGTACAAATCTATACTTCTATGAAGGTGGCAGCATAGGTAGATAGGGTGGTGAAGAAGGCATATGGAATATTTGTCTTCATTAGCAGGGTACAGAACATAGAAGCAGGAAGACTTTGGTAGAACCTTATAAAACATTTGTTAGGCCTCAGCTGGGAATATTATGTGCAGTTCTGGTCGTCACACTGTTGGAAGGATGTAATTGCACTGAAGAGGGTAAAGAGGAAATTCACCAGGATGAGGAGAGACTGGATACGCTGGGTGTGTTTTTCCTGAGCAGAGAAGGCTGAGGGCACATTGAATAAAGGTATACAAAATTATGAGATGCACAGATGGGTAAATTGTAAGAATCTTTTCCCCATGGCATTGGTGTCTCAACAGGATATTTGGTAGCAAACGCCACTAGCTTTCAGGGCTCTGACCCTTCGTCAAGTGAGTGGGGAGTTCTGAGCACAAACAGGACATATAAAGGCACATATACGCCCTGTTTGTGATCAGAACTCCCCACTCACCCGACAAAGTGGCAGAGCTCCAAAAGCTAGTGGCGTTTGCCACCAAATAAACTTGTTGGTTTTAACCTGGTGCTGAGAGGCTTCTTACTGTTTACCGTAGTCCTACGCCGATATCTCCACGTCACTGGTGTCTCAAACCAGACGGCTCAAGTTTAAGGTGAGGAGTTAGTGGTTTCCCCAGAGGATCTGAGGAAAGTAATTTTCATGATGTAAAGATGCCGGCGTTGGATTGGGGTGGTAAGAACTCAGTAAGAATTTAGCAACACCAATTATTAATCCAACCGATTTATTTGATAGTAAATCCGCGAGCTTTCAACACTCTTGTGTCTTCCTCAGGCACTGAGGAACACTGCACTTGCCTGAGGAAGACACAAGAGTGTTGAAAGCTCGTGGATTTACTATCAAATAAATCGGTTGGATTAATAATTGGTGTTGCTAAATTCTTAGAAAGTAATTTTCACCCAGAGGGTGGTGGAATTATGGAACGCATTGCCTAAAAGCGTGGTGGAGGCAGATACTCTCAACATTTAAAAAGCATGTGGACAAGCACTTAAATCCCAAAGCATACTGGCTAACATCGTAAGCAGTGGTTCAAGTGCTAGTAAATGGGGTCAGTATAGATTGATATTTGACTGGCATAGACATGGAGGGCGAAAGAGTCTGCTTCTGTGCTGTATGACTATGACTCATAAAACTGCTGGACAGGATAGATGGGAAGAAACAGTCCCTATTTGGAAAAGGATCAAGAACGAGAAGGCACAGATCTAAAATGCTTTGCAAAAAAAGCAAATGTGATGAGAGAAAAAAACATTTCCATACAGTTGTTCAGGTCTAGAATGCATTGCTTGGAAGAGGCAGGTTTCAACTGAGGCATTCAAGAAGGTATTAGATCATTATTTGAGTAAAAACAATGCACAGGGGAACAGCACTAAGTCATAAAGCTCATTTGGAGTGCTGGTGTAGGCATGATGGGCAATGTGGCCTCCTTCTGCACTGTACCAATTCTGTGATAAATAGATGATGAAAGAACAATCAATCCCTGGCATTCTGAACTTTTTCCAATAGCTTAAAGGCATTATCTGCGTGACTGATGCTGTTCAGCTCAACTATTCCCTACAAAATTCACATTTCACTGCAAAATAAAGCTGCTATCTTTATTCAAGAAGTCTGCTGATGGCAAAAGTCTTTTTTTAAACACAAACAGCTAGCAACTAGCAACATTCATGAGATGCCTATAAGGGCAGAAATCACTTTGCAGTGAATGGAGGCATAAATGGTGACCAGAAATGCAAAGGGACTTGGGAGTCATTGTTCAAGATTCCTTTAAGGTTAATGTTCAGGTTCAGTCGGCAATTAGGAAGACAAATGCAATGTTAGCTTTCATGTTGAGAGGGCCAGAATACAAGTGCAGGGATGTACTTCTGAGGGTGTATAAGGCTCTGGTCAGACCCCATTTGGAGTACTGAGAACAGTTTTTGGTCCCATATCTAAGGAACGATGTGCTGCTCTTAGAAATGGTCCAGAGGAGGTTCACAAGAATGATCCCTGGAATAAAGAGCTTGTCATATGAGGAATGGTTAAGTCTGTACTCGGGGTTTAGAAGGATGAGGGGGATCTTATTGAAACTTACAGGATACTGTGAGGCTTTGGTAGAGAGGATGTGGAGAGGATGTTTTCACTAATAGGAAAATCTAGAACCAGAGAGCACAACCTCAGACTAAAGAGACGATGCTTTAAAACAGAGATAAGGAGTGATTTCTTCAGCCAGAGAGTGGTGAATCTGTGGAACTCTTTGCCACAGGAAGTTGTGGAGGCCAAGTCACTGTGTGTCCTTAACAAAGAGATAGATAGATAGATTCTTGGTTAATAAGGGGGTCAGGCATTATGGGGAAAAGGCAGGAGAATGGGGATGTAGAAAGATCAGCCATGATTGAATGGCAGAGCAGACTTGATGGGCCAAGTGGCCAAATTCTGCTCCTACATCTTATTGTCTAATGGAATAACATTAATCCAGGTCAGGGTTACTTGCTGGACCAGCTTTGATCAGTTAACGTGATCAGAGAAACTTTCCAGGTTTTTTTCTCTCTCATTAGCCTGTGTTGTTATTTGGTTTTTCACCTCCCCTGGACTATTACTGGAAAACAGAAGATGCCTTTTATTTTGCACTCATCAGAGCCAGATCAAAAGCTTCGACAAAAAAATTCTTTTTTCTGCAGTACTCAAGTTCTGTGTTATACTATCAAACAAATATTGCCTAGATTGGATGGGTTTTCGATGGGGAAAGGAAGGATTGTGCTGCACAAGATATTGCAGTGGTATGGGACGTGCTGGGGGGCCCAATGGCCTTTCTCCTGTCTATCACTGTTTGTTTGCCAACCTGTAGATTAGCAAATGGAGCTCCACTGATTTAGGCAGGTGGCTCACATCACCGCAGCATCTCCACATTAAACCAGACATCTAATCTGAGGGAGAGACTGATTTTAGCACATCTTCCCCACCAGCAACGAAGTTCTATTTAAAATTAAGCCAAATAGAAAGTGCTGAACTGCTGGTTAATAAAAAAATGCTTCACCAGCCTTTAAAAGAATAATCTGTGCATGCAAGCCACACAGATAACCGTTTACATTGCAAATTTGAACAGGACAAATAGAGGGGGCACAGTGGTTAGCATTGTTACTTCACAGCATCAGGTATCTAGGTCACTGTCTATGTGGAGTTTGCACATTCTCCCCATATCTGAGTGGGTTTTGTCTGGTGCTCCCATTTCCTCTCAATGTCCAAAATGTAAAGGTTAGGTGGATGGGCCATGCTAAATTGATCCTTACTGTCAGGGCGACTAGTTATAGTAAAGGCATTGAGTTATGGGGTTAGGGCCTGAGTGGAACTGTAGTTGGTGCAAACTTGACGGGATGAATGGCCTGCATCTGCATTGCAGGATTCTATATTCTAGGACACCATATCTCCACCCTCAGTCAAAACAATCCAATTGAAAACCAGACAGGTTCAGAAACATACCTCTTACCATGACATGATTTAGGACCGTAACAAAATACAAGATTTAAGCCAGAACTTTGGTTCAATGTTTTCTTCACTCAAAGATTAAAATATTTTACAGACATTTTCTACACTGTTCTGTAATAATTTAATTCCAGTCTGACAACAAGATAACTCAGGTTGCTGCAAATAATTACATTAAAAATACACTAGCTTCTCGCAAAGGAATTCAATAACTGATGAGGCAATACACTGAACAAAAACATCCTATTATCAGATCAAATCTGCAAAGGCTTTCAGTTTAAAAAAAAGTCATTGCTCATTATTGTACAAGATTCAAATGTCATCTCAAACAACTAGAAATGATTTTTCCAGCAGTGAGGCCTCAAACTTGAGTGAATTCATACCCAAGGGATTTCCTTCTTTTGAAATGGAAACATGGCTTTTAAAGGGCAATCTCTTTAGAGAGGTGTTCGGCAGATTCTCCCTAAGGTAGTGAAACTTAATTATTTTCTCCTCATATGGGACTAGTCTTCCACCAAGTTACATCCTTCATTTTATTTTGTTCTCACAATGAAAGACATGGCTGTTTATGAAAATAGGAGTGCTGCCAGTCCTTTTGGCACCTCTTTAGCTATCACTATACTGCTCAGGCAGTCAACATGCACATTTTCAATCGGGTCTCCTTCACCATTTTGTAATTTGGTGAAACAGAAGCAAAGTAATCATGTAGTACTTCTGCTACACCTTCCACCTCAGTCAGCAGTTTATCTAGCTTATCCCTAATGCATCCCATCCTTTATTGTCTCAAATTTGGTTCTAATGCATAGATCTATAAACATAGATAGGGATGACAGGCATCACAGGTAGAAGTGCGAACATCAAGGTGGCAGCGTGGGCCTGTTGGGCCGAAGGGTCTGTTTCCCGTGTTTTGTTCTTTGTTCTTTACTTTTACCAGTAATATGTATGAACAAAATTTTAATGTTGGTTTTAGCACGTGTCATCCTTTCTTCATGCTTCTCTCTTAGCCTTTATTCCAATCTTAGGCTAAGATTCCAGCATGCATCTCATGTCTCTTTCTGAAGAGTTACAAACCTGAAAAACAGTTAAACTGTTTGTAGAAACAAAAAACAGCGGAAAGACCTACCTGGGAAAACCTGACCGTACATGAAGCCCATCCACGTTCTGGCTGACCACGTACTTCACCAAGCCAACTCTCTGTAGTGCCACCAGTGCCATGTGGGTCTTGGAAGGCCTGGCTTCCTCGAAAGTGGTGTCAAACTTAGGTTCCAGACCTTGTTCCTCCATCGTCCACACCCCACGTGGTCCTCTGTCAATAATACCATTGAATAGTTTACAAATTAGGCTGGTAAGTCTTTGTGATGAGGCTACATGTTGAGAATCCAGCACCATAAACACTGTAGTGTGGCAACACTTGATCAGCTAATGTGATCCACTGTTTTGCGCTACAAAACTACTGGCTCATCCATGGAATTTTATTGAACTACTACAAGATGATTTTCGCTCCAACAGCAAATGCAGAATTGATTTTGGGTATTGGACAAAGCCAATACGTGCCAACCAGATAGAGGTCATCAATGTCTGTCAACCTAACAGAGGTCATCACTAATTGCATGCATAGAATGACAGTCTATTGGCAGATGCCAGCAGAGGTCACCTCACTTACCCAATGGCCGCCATCTGCACTGTAGGATCCTATATTCTAGGACACCATATCTCCACCCTCAGTCTAAACAATATAATTGAAAAACCAGATAGGTTCAGTAATGCATTAGCTACACTAAACCAAAGGATCAAGCATCCATTTTGTACCACGAAATACAGTAAGAATATTACTTACGCTTGCCAAGTGGCACAAATTGACTCGAGTCAGACAATACTCGGATAAGTTGAGGTTGTGCCAGCCACTAGATTGCTCTCAGGAGTCAGGGTACAAGGTGCAAGATAACTCTAACTGCTGCAATCACACAAAGTCAGAAACCTCAACACCATACAGATAAAGGTACCCCCATGTTTGAATCTATCAAAACAGTTTCCCCCTATATTCCACTTCTCTCTCATTCTCGCACAGCAAGATAAAGAGAATTTATTAACCCTTATGGAGAGAAGGTCAGAACAAAAGGTTGGTACTTTGAGCAGGGCTGCTCACAACGTTCAAGTTCCATAATCACTCAGGATCAGAAATACAATTTCAACATTTGCAGATTACACCCAAATGGGCTGTTGCCAGGGTGTGTGGACACAGAGGTAATAGCTAGTCCTGTGGAAGAATGCACAAAAATACAAGATACTAATAGATTACAGAACGACCACGTGATTGACAAATTACTTTAAACTTGGATAAGTGTGAAATGATGCATTTTGGTTAAAAGAATATGGAGATCTGTCAAATCTGCTCAAAATATAACACATTTGCTGCAGTTCAGCAAATAATTGTCAAGGATCTGAGTTTTTTTTAAAATGTGTGCAATAATCATTAGGCCAGGAAATTACTTCAGCAGTAACTGATTGGAGTTCACTGAGCCTCCACTGAATTTTGTCAGGGACTGTTTTCAATGTGGTCATTGATTAGGATGCGCGGCTACTGCAAGTCCGACTGCCCTGAAACTTGTGCCAATTTGCAGCACAAAGCTTTGGCCAGTGAGAATACGATTGAGGCATGCCCAATGTTGGCATGGAAGGCGGGCTGAGAGATAAGGAAGTGGTTTTTAATGGTGGCTTATATGTTCTATTCTTGCTGCCACAGGGTGTCTGTGGTTACTCCTTGGCACAGCGGTCTTAGCCATACAGGCTGGCATGATGGGGTGTAAGCAGCAGATGCATTGTACAGTCTTTGTGTAGTGACAAGCTTGAGTTTAATGTAAACCTTCTCCAGCAACTTCCTTGTTGCAATTGCCCTCCTTATTAGAGACGTGGGAGTTGCTCAGGACTGGGAGCTGAGGGAGTTGAGTTGATCAGCAAAGTACTGAGATGATACGAAATGAGCATCTGTCTTCGAGGAGGGAACGCGAGATGAATTGAAATGTAGAGGTTATGCCCAGCTTGTCCAGAACCTTGGCTAGACTACACTGAGTACAGTGAGTTGCTCTAAAAAATATAGAAGCACCAAAGTATATAAAAAAAATCACACGGATGATATGAAAAGTGAGGTGTTAATGAACAGGAAAGGCTGAACATACTGAGCGCTTTTCTAAAACGCTGACTGGGTAACCTTAATGGAGGTCTTCAAGATTATGATGGAATTTGTTAAGGTACACAACAAGATGCTTCAATTTGAAGTGGGGTGGGAGGGGGACAGCAGGAAAAGAAAACTTGGGCCATTTATACATTAGTCACCAGTAAATTCCGTCGAAAATTCAGAAGAAATTTATTTACCCAAAGATTGGCAAGAATGCAGAACTTGCCAATCTAGAGTAATTGAGGTGAATTGTACAGATGCATTTAGAAGGAAGCTAGATTAACATGAGAAAGGAACAGAAAGTTAGCGCTTAAGTTTATTTTTGTCACAAGCAGGCTTACATTAAAATTGCAATGAAGGATTGTGAAAATTTCCTGGTCGTCACACTTCAGAGTCTTTTTACGTGCACTGAGGGAGAATTTAGCATGGCCAATGCACCTAACCAGCACGACTTTCAGACTGTGGAAGGAAACTGGAGCACCCGGAGGAAATCCATGCAGACACCACAGAGACAATGATCCAAGTCAGGAATCAAACTGGATCCCTGGTGCTATGAAGCAGCAGTGTTAACCACTTTGCCACTAAGCTAAAGGACACTGAATTTTGAATCCCTCCACACAGATTTCTGTTCTTGCCACAGTATCTTACTGGCTCTTATTAAAGTCACAACTAACATCCTATTTGACTTTGACAGAGGTAAACTATTCCTCCTCCTCTTTTCTGACATGTCTGCAACCTTCTGTCTAGCTGGGTGAGATTGAATTCTCTTGATTCTATCCTTATCCATTTGGTGATAGCCAGGGAATCAATTGCAATGATTTCTTGCTCCTGCAACATTACCTATGACGTGTTCCCCAGGGATCTATCCTTGCTCCATCCAAGTTATCATCTGTACGTTCCTTTACAGAGATATTGAAAGCATGTTAGGCTGCAAATGTATGCTGATGACCACCAGCTTTACCTCACCATCACCTTTTCCACTGTCTCAAAACTGCCCAATTACTTGTTGGCATCCAGTCTAGGGTGAGTAGAAAGTTCCTCTAACTCAATACCTGAAACTAAACTTCAGTCCCTCCCACAAATTTTGCTCACTAGCCACTGAGTCCATCTTCTTTCCTGGTAGCTATCTGGATCTCAGCCAAGTCTTTGCCTATATCCTAATTTGCATCAAGTCCACTCAATCCATCCCTCTCATTCTCACCCAGTTATGTTGATTCCCAGCCTGGCAACCCATCACTGTCTTCAAATCCATCTATGACTTTGTCCCTTTCTATCTCGGTAATCTCCTCCTGTCATAAAACCCTCTGAGGAAGCTGCATTCCTCTATTTCTGGCCTCTTGATCATCCCAAATTTTCTTTGCTCCAGCACTGGCAGCCATGCCTTCAGCTCCAAGGCCACAAATCTGGAATTGCTTCCGTAAAGCTCTTCGCCTCGCTTTCCACCTTTAGGATGTTCCTCGAAACCCACAGCTTTGACCAAGCTTTTGGTCATCTGCCTTGTGATAGTGTCAAACGTTTGTTTGATAATTATTCTTGAGAATCCAACTTGGATGCTTTTACCATGTTCATGGTACTATATAAACAGAAGTTGCTGACGGACGTTGGGTTGAAGTAGAGTGGGAGGAGGCCTGTGTGAATCATAGAATCCCCACAGTGCAGAAGGAGGCCATTCAGCCAATTGAGTCTGCACCGACCACAATCCCATCCTGGCTCTATCCCATAACCGCATATATCTACCCAATTTCCTGATGCTGAGGGGCAATTTAGCATGGCCAATCCACTTAATTTGCACTTCTTTGGACTATGGGAGGAAACTGGAGGAAACCCATGCAAACTCCACACAGACACTGACCTGGAGCCAGAACTGAACATGATGCTGTGAGATAGTAGTACTAACTATGCCATGTGGAGCATAAACATCACCGGCAAATTAGTTGGCCTGGTTCTGCACCAGAATTCCAATGAAATATACAATTCTAAATAAAAGTGATAGTCACTGGAGACATTTCATTCTATTTCAGTAAAACGCCATTCATTCTTTTCACATTACAATGTATTCATTCCAATTTGAACTAAGCTGCTAACATAAAATAACTCGCACTTATATATCGTCTCTATTGTAGAAGCTTGCTCCCAGGATTTTTTACAATAGGGTCCAGAGTTAAATAGGAGTTATTGGAAGGGGTGACTAGAGAGTTCGTTGAAGAGAAGATTAAGAGAGTTAGACATGTAGAGCTCAGATACAGAATCGTAGAGTGTGTGATCATTAGGGCAGGAGGTAAAATTTAGCAGATGTCGAGTTGGAAAAACAATGAATTTTGAAAGGGTCTAAATGGTTACAGGGAAAAGAGGGGCTAAAGTCCTTGCAAAGAGATTTAAACACAAAGATGCAAATGATAAAAGTTGGGGTGGTAGGGGAATGGAGAACCATTGCAGTTCATTGAGCACTACACTGATGTACGAATGAAATTAGTTGTGAGGTGTGTGCAGCCAGCGGGATTATAGATGGCGGACTGTTCAGGAAAGTACTGGGATAGCAAAGTCTGGGGATGACAAAAATACCAATAAGGATGCTATCAGCAGATGAACTGAGGCACGAGTGGAGGCAGATGATAACATGGAACTGAAAATAGACGGTCTTTCCAGTTATGGTTGACTTTGTTCTTGCCAACATTTAACTGTAAGAAAATGCAGCTCCACCAAGGCTGGGTATCACAGAAACAAGTCTGAAAGGAGAGCAGCAATGGAGAGATTGACACAGGTGGAGTTGTATGCTTATGTGAAAACCTATCCCATCCTTTCCAAATAACGTCATCGAGGGGGAATATTTAGACAAGTAAAAGAATAAATCTTAGGTGGACTTATGGTAATGGGAGAGTGGGATAGAGAAGGTATTGCTGACAGTGTTATGAACACAAATGGACAGTTAGTGGGAGCAGTAGGGAACAATACCTATAAGATCAGATTGGGACACAATTTCATCCCACAATCTCTAAAGTTCTGGAGTATGAACGCTCCTTGGTAAGATACCAAAAACACTAAACCTAAGCAGGAGGCTCCATAACAGGCAGAGTGCCACCACTGGATTAAGTTTAACAAGATTTTACATTTCATGGATTTATTTTAGAACCTGTAATTTGGAATTATACAAATGAAGTCTCACAATAACTTATAGCAACCATTAATTTACTTTATAGTTTTCACTTTGCTCTGGTGTGGTTTTGGGAATTATTTCAAGGTATACACATCTACTGCCACGTTGGTCTTTGCAGCTTGCAGCTGAGAACAGAGCTGAGGGGACGTGAATGGTTGCAAAAGAGCAGGAGACAGTGAGACCAATATTCCACTATGCTGCAATGGCACCATCTGCAGGCACTTGGGTAGAGATGCTGCTTACCAGAACACTGCATTTGCCTGAAGAAGACACAGGAGTCGAAAGCTCGCGTTTTTACTATCAAATAAATCGGTTGGATTATAAATTGGTGTTGCTAAATTCTTACTGAGTTCTTGCCTTACTGAAAACAGAACAAAAGACAGATATAGAACATAGAACAATACAGCACAAACAGGCCCTTCGGCCCATGAGTTGCGCTGATCACATCTACCAATCCACAGACCTATCTATAACCCCCTATCCTATTCTTTTCCACATACTCATCCAGAAGTCTTTTAAAAGACCCCAGTGAGTTTGCCTCAACAACCTCCGACAGCAGTCGGTTCCATTCACTCACCACCCTCTGAGTGAAAAACCTACCCCTGACATCTCCTTTGTATTTGCTTCCCTGCACCTTAAATCTGTGTCCTCTCGAAGTGACCATTTCAGCTCGGGGAAATAGTCTCCGAGAGTACACCCTATCTATTCCTCTCAACATTTTATAAACCTCTATCAGGTCGCCTCTCAATCTACGTCTCTCCAGCGAGAAGAGTCCCAGCTCCCTCAACCTATCTTCATAAGGTCTGCCTCCCAATCCAGGCAGCATCCTTGTAAATCTCCTCTGAACTCTCTCAAAGCCTCTACATCCTTCCTATAATGAGGCGACCAGAACTGCACACAATACTCCAACTGGGGTCTGGCAAGAGTCTTATAAAGCTGCATCATTACCTCCTGACTCCTAAACTCTATTCCTCGATTAATGAAGGCCACTACACCGTACGCCATCTTGACCACTTCCTCCACCTGCGAGGCCAATTTAAGAGTCCTATGGACCCGGAGCCCGAGGTCCTTCTGCTCTACAATACAGCTAAGACTTTTATCCCTTATATTGTACTCCTTCATCCCATTATTTCTGCCAAAATGGACCACTACACATTTATCTGCGTTGAAGTCCATCTGCCACTTCTCCGCCCCGTCTTGTATCCTGTCTACTACTACTGCCTCATAGCATCAGGGACCTAGGTTCAAATCCTGACTTGAGTCACTAACTACGTGGAGTCTGAACATTTCTCTCGTGTCTGCATGGGTTTTCTCTGGGTGCTCTGGTTTCCTCCCAGTCCAAAAGATGTGCTGGTTAGGTGTACTGGCCATGCTAAATTCTCCCTCAGTGTTAACGAACAGGTGTTGGAATGCAGTGACTTGGATTTTCATAGTAACTTCACTGCAACGTTAAAGTCAGCCTACTTGTGACACCATAGAACCACAGAAGCATAGAAAATTACAGTTCAGAAACAGGCCTTTTGGCTCTTCTTGTCTGTGCCAAGTCCCACTGACCTGCACTTAGAACACGACAGCACAAACAGGCCCTTCGGCCATAAGTTGTGCTGAACATACCCACACCTACCAGGCCATAAAACTATCTGTAACGCTCAATCCCATTTAATCCCACGTACCCATCCAGAAATCTTTTAAAAGGCCCCAGCGAGTGGCTTCCACCACCACGGACGGCAGCTGATTCCATTCACTCACGACCCCCTGAGTGAAAAACTTACCTCCAACATCTCCTCTGTACTTGCTGCTCATCACCTTAAACCTGTATTGTCTCGTAGCGACCATTTCAGCTCTGGGAAATAGCCTCCGATGATCCACCCTATCTATTCCTCTCAACATGAACTATATCCCTCCACACCCTTGTCATCCATGAACCTGTCCAAGTTTTTCTTCAATGTTAAAAGTGACCCTGCATTTACCACTTTATCTGGCAGCTCATTCCACACTCCCACTACTGTGTGGAGAAGCCCCCCCCACTCCCCCAATATTCCCTTTAAACTTTTCTCTCACCCTTAACCCATGCCCTCTGATATTTTGTAGGGACAAAAAGTATGAAAGAATTTCATGATAATTATAGTAAAAACAGGCCATAGGATCCAACATATAAATTTCTTCCCCCTTATTTCATCCAACTCTATCAGCATTTCCTTTTATTTCTTTCTCCCTAATACAATTTCTCTATCTTCCGCTTAACTGCATCCAGCTTAACTACCTGAGGTAGTGAGTTCCACATTCATTCCTTTCGGAATGACATGGCCACCTTATATTTATAATCCTTAGTTTTGACCTTCCCCATAGTGGAAACATAAAGCAAAACATCTAACTTAAAATTAATTCAAATATGAATTCTTACTGTTTAATGGTGGAGCCATAAGATTGTAAGGAGCTGTTATATAAACAGGGTCAATGCCACATTAAGATACTGGATGGGATTTTACTGCCTCATTCGAGTGAGACCAGTAATCCCCACCTAAGATCCACGGACATTTCCGTTGTCTGTCCCTCACCCACTCCGATTCTGTGGTAGGCAGGACGGTAGAATTCCGACAACTGTGTCAACTGGACTGTTTAAGCCAAGCATTTCACTTACATCAGCAAACAGGTCACAGAGTGGCAGGGGCACCATTCTAGACAGACTGTAGTGCCACAGCAACATACCTGAAGTCTGGGATTCCTGAGGACGTGCTGATGCCAGCCCCCGTATGCACCACCACATAATTGGCATTTTGTATTAGATTTGCCAGTTCCAGCGCCTTTCTCTCCAGTTCCTCAGGCGAATCAAAGATCTGCAATGCACAAAGAGGAAGGAACTTGTTCCAATTCAAAACTTAATTCAGTGGCTATGACATGAATTTCCTGCTGTCCCAGGTAAATGTGAAATATCAGTTCATTTCAATTGGCATCATTTTCACCTAGGTCTGAATGATATGTCCCAAGCACCCACCCTGTGGCTCAGGCACTCAGCCTTTGACACACAGTGCAGGATGTGAAGCATTTTGGGCATTGCAATAGGTAGTATACAAGGGGCTGCAATATCAGAAATATTGTCTTTCTGGATAAAATGTTAAGTCTAACTGCTTACAGTGGAGGAATTCTCCTCAAGACACAGCCAATATCCATCAAACACCACCATCAAAAACAGGTTATCAGGTCAGTCATTCACTTGCAGTTGTAGGATCATGCATGCACTGGTTGCTGTGTCTGTTCCTACAATAATGACTCAAGGTGTAGAGCACTTCTGGATATCCTACAGCTGTGAGATGTGCTACATAGAAGTTTCTCTTTAAACTTAGAAATAATCTTAGAACATTACAGCGCAGAACAGGCCCTTCGGCCCTCGATGTTGCGCCGACCAATTAAGAAAAAGCAATGACCCTCTAACCTAAACCATTCCTTTTTCATCCATAAACCTATCCACTGACCACTTAAACGCCCCCAAACTTGGCGCAGCAGGCAGGCAAACAACTGCAGCAGGCAGGGCATTCCATACTCTTACCACCCTCTGGGTAAAGAACCTACCTAAACGGTTTTCAAACAATTGGGCAGTTGACTATCAGTCTGCAGTTTAGCCATTTTACATCCTGACACACGAGGAAGCAGCTTCACTATTTGAAGCATGCTATTCTCGAGGGTGATTAACAATGCTCTTTCACACTATGGGGTGGGACCAAATTCATTTGCAGGTGGATGGGATTTGTCTCCTCTCCAATTTTCTGCAGAGTCTACACAAAATTAATTTTGTCTTAGTAGCTCAAATTTTTAACTTGGGGTGTTGATGGTAAGGAGTCTTTGAACTCAAAGGCTGCTCATTCGTCTAACAGTTTCTACACATAATGTTAAACCGTGTCACTATGAATGCTTCAAGAGGAAATAAAAACTATTCCATTTATACACTGCCCCAAAGTGCTTCACAACAAAATAATTCTGAAGTTTTATCGCCTTCACAGACTTTAGTAAGGCGTTTGATAAGGTGGCCCATGGAAGACTTCTGCAGAAAATGCAGATGTATGGGATAGAGGGTGATTTAGCTAATTGGGTTAGGAATTGGCTAGCAGATAGAAGACAGAGGGTGGTGGTTGATGGGAGATATTCATCGTGGAGTTTGGTGACAAGTGGTGTACCTCAGGGTCTGTTTTGGGGCCCCTGCTGTTTGTAATTTTTATAAATGATCTGGATGAGGGTATTGAAGGATGGATTAGTAAATTTGCAGATGACACTAAAGTCGGTGGAGTGGTAGATAGTGAAGAGGGGTGTTATAGTTTGCAGAGAGACTTGGACAAGTTGCAGAGCTGGGCCGAGAGGTGGCAAATGGAGTTTAATGTGGAAAAGTGTGAGGTAATGCACTTTGGCAGGAATAATAAATGTGTAGAGTATAGGGCTAATGGTAGGATTCTTAATAGTGTTGATGAACAGAGGGATCTTGGTGTATATGTGCATAGATCCCTGAAAGTAGGCAGTCAAGTCGAGAAGGTTGTTAAGAAGGCATATGGAGTCTTAGCTTTTATTGGTAGGGGGATTGAATTTCGGAGCCGCAACGTCATGTTGCAACTGTACAAAACTCTAGTGCGGCCGCACTTGGAGTATTGTGTGCAGTTCTGGTCCCCACATTATAAGAAAGATGTGGAGGCATTGGAGAGGGTACAGAGGAGGTTTACCAGGATGTTGCCTGGTATGGAGGGCAGGTCTTATGAAGAGAGGCTGAGGGATTTGAGGTTGTTTTCGTTAGAAAGGAGGCGGCTAAGAGGGGACCTAATCGAAACATATAAGATGATTAGAGGTTTAGATAGGGTGGACAGTGATAGCCTTTTTCCTAGGATGGAGAAAGCTAGCACGAGGGGACACAGCTTTAAATTAAGGGGTGATAGTTATAGGACGGATATCAGAGGTAGGTTCTTTACCCAAAGGGTGGTTCGGGAGTGGAATGCCCTGCCTGCAGCAGTTGTAGATGCGCCAAGTTTGGTGGCGTTTAAGAAGTTAGTTGATAAGTATATGGAAGAGAAGGGAATGGTTTAGTTTGGAGGGGCATTGCTTTTTATATTGGTCGGCGCAACATCGAAGGCCGAAGGGCCTGTTCTGTGCTGTAATGTTCTATGTTCATATTATAGAAAAGTGTATTGGTCAATTTACATTCAAAATCCCACAAACAGAAAGAAGGAAAACAATCAGAAAATCTGTTTTAGCGAGGTTGATTGAATAAGTGAAAAATAAATTGGAAGAATTCCCTCTGCTCTTTTTCAAATAACTTCATATATCATCACTGTTAGGTTGTAGGTGAAGGAAAAGTAGACGATGAAGGGGAGAGACGTACACCTCTCGTAAGCATCTACACAAACGATCAAGGCTGACTGATCATTGTCACAGATGGGTCTCCAGATCCAACTGGGTGAGATGATGGATGAAGCAGGCACAAGATTAGAGTGGGTCATGTCAAGCATGGGTCAGGTTCAGAGAGCACCATGTCTGGGTGACAGAGTTGGGATGCTTGAGACAGTTAATGCTGCTTAATGTAGATATTCATTTGACTGAGTTAAAAATTATAGGCGTTTGAGATGGGAGCTAATTATTCACAGGAGATTTAAAAGATTTCATGATATTTACCTAGACTAACTGCTGCCAGTTAAGTACGTAGAATGATGTTAGCATAGCTCATCAGTGAACTCAGGCATGCACAGCTAGATATTTGGCACCAATTCTCAGAAGGCACTGATGTGACAATTAACATAAAAAATCCTAGTACAACAATACTGATGATGTGTACATTGGGAAGATGTTGACACTTTTATATTGTGTCTTTGAACAGAACATGGCTCTGTATTAACAACTTGGATACAGGGACAGAAAATTCCCTATAGACAAATTTGCAGGTGACATAAAAATAGGTGGGACAGTACGTTGCAATGAAAACATAAGAAACTTACAAATGGATATAGATAGGTTAGGAGAGTGGGCCAAAATGTGGCAGATGGAGTTTAACATAGATAAGTGTGAGGTCATGCATTTTGGTCAGAAAAATGGGAAGGTGATTTATCTAAGTGAGGTGAGACTTCAGGAGCTCTGGTGCAGAAGGATCTGGGTGTCCTTGTGCATGAGTCACAACGAACTAGCATGCAGGTATAACCGATAATAAAGAAAGCAAATGGAATGTTGGTATTTATAGCTAAAGAAAAAGAATATAAAGGTAAGGAAGTATTGTTGCAATTATACAAGGCCACATCTGGAGAGTTTAGTCCCCTTATTTGAGGAAAGATGTAGTGACTTGGAGGCAGTTCAGAAGAGGTCACTGACTTACGTTTAATATAAAAGAATGGAATAAAATCCAATCAATGTTTCAGTTAATACTTCTAGTGCCACTATCAACAACCCATCACTCCCCCATCATCATCCAACCCAATTACACCCTGAGCTCTTCAATCCTCTACAACTCAGAGTATTGGCCTAAACTGTTCAATCTTTCTTCAGTTGACATTCCTGGAATCAATCCCTCAGCAGCTTCTGTCTCTCCCCCAGCAAGAAGTCTCACAGCACCAGATTAAAGTCCAACAGGTTTATGTGGCAGCACGAACTTTCAGAGTGCTGCTCCTTCACTTAATGTCTGTGTTGATGTATCCAATGTCCTTGGAGATCCTCTCCATCTTCTCGTCAGCACATATTACAATCTCCCTCAGCCCCCCCTGCCCCATCCCCCAAACCTGCTCCCCAATCCCACCCCACTCCACCCTGCTCCCACACTCCACCCCCAGTTCCCCACCTGCTACTCCAACCCCTCCAGCTCCCCCGCCCCCCCCACACTATTCTCCTGCCCTGCCACTAGCTCCCTTCCGCCACACAGCCTCCCCCATCACCCCGCAGCCCTGCCCCTAGCTCGCCCACTCCACCCCATCTCAACTCCACGCCCCCACCCACCCCTCTCCCCCGACCCACCCCCCCCCCTCCACCCCCCCCACCCCCACTTCCCCCCCCCCCCACCCACTCCCCCCCCACCCACCCCCCCTCCCCGACCCACCCCACCCCAGTCCCCCCCCTCCCCCGACCCACCCCCCCCTCCCCCGACCCCCCCCCCCAGTTCCCCCCCCTCCCCCGACCCACCCCCCCACTCCACCCCCCCAACTCCCTCTGCTCCTCAGCTCCCACCGCCCCGCCCCCCTATCCTCTTCCCCCAGCCTCTGTGCGAGGCCCTTGGGCCGGCTGTCCCAGCGAAGGCCCCGGCTAACTTCCTCAGCGGGCCCGGTCCCATCCCGGGCGGCGGGGCCTGCGGTTTCTTACCTCGGGCAGGCCGCATTTTCCCTTGTGCTCGTACTCGGATAGTCCGGCTGCGTAGTTGACCGACATGGCGGGCACAACGGTACACACAACAGGAGGGGAGGGGAAGGGGGGGGGGGGGGGGGTCCAGACTGTGGTGGGGGGAGACGCGCTGACGTCAGCGGGGCACGCAGCGAGACGCAATGACATCACCGGGGCACGCAGCGAGACGTCACCGAGCGCAACGTCACAGGACACGCAGAGGGATGGACCTCCAGCCCTCCAGAGGGCGCTGCATCTGGAGGTGCTCAGAGGAGGGAATCTACCAAATGTCCCTTAAATGTAATCCATCCTTTATTCTAAATTTAATCTTATTTATTTTAAACTTTTCAATTACAGAAAATATGGCAATACTGTTACAATATTTAGACAAGTCTTTCAAATTTTATATGAACAAAGGATCTTCTTGCAAAAAAACCTTCAGAACTAGAAGTGATAGTTGGTCAGTAAACTCCGCAGGCCTCATCGCCATCAAATTACGAATATAAATTTAAGTCTATTCATTATTGTCACAAGTAAGCTTACATTAACACTGCAATGAATTTACTGTGAAAATCCTGCATTCCTAAAGCACAAAGGTTTGCCGCTCACCTCATCAAACTCTTCCAGTACAGTGACGACACTGATGTCTACCTAGCAATTTGGAAAATTATGCAGGACTGTCCTGTGCACAAGGAACAGGACAAATTCAACACAAAAACTACTGCCCAATCAGCCTATTCTGGATCATCAGTAAAGTGATGGAAGTGGTCATCGACAGTGCCATCAAGCAGTGCCTTCTCAGTAATAATCTACTCAGTGACGCCCAGTTTGGGTTTCGCCAGGGTTACTCAGCTCCCGACCTCATTACAGCCTTGGTTGAAACATGGACCAAAGAGCTGAATTCCAGAGGTGAGGTGACAGTCACTGCCTTCAACATTGAGGCATCACTTGTCTAAGAACAAATCATCAAACAGACCTAGCAAAAGAGGAATCGGGAAAAACTCAACTGGCTGAAGTCATACCTGGCACAAAGGAAGATGACTATGATGATTGGAGGTCAATCACCTCAGCTCCAGGACACCACTGCAGGTAGTGTCCATGGCACAACCATCTTCAATTACTTTATCAACAACTATTCTAAGAGAATGTCAAAAATGGGGGTGTTTGCTATGACTGCACAATGTTCATGACTTCTCAGATACTGAAGCAATCCATGTAGCAAACCTGGACAATATCCATGCTTGGGATGACAACTGACAAGTAATAAGGGCCAGGCAATGATTATCTCCAACAAGAGAGAATCTGACTATCCCTCCTTGACATTCAATGGCATTACCATCTCTGAATCCCCCACCATCAACATCCACTGATAGGCAACTGAAATGGACTGTCCATATAAATATTGTGGTACCAGAGTAGGTAAAGGCTAGGAATTCTGTAGCCAGTAATTATCCCACAGAGTATGTCCACCATTTACAAGGTGCCAGTCAGGAGTGTGATGGAATATTTTCCAATTGCCTAGGTGAATGCAGCACCAACAACATTCAACAAGCTTGACCAAATCCAGGATAAAGCACTCTGTCTGATTGCTACATCTTCCACAAACATTCAGTCCCTCCACCACCAACGAATAGTGGCAGTGTGTGTACCATCCACAAGATGCATTGCGGGAGCTCACCAAGATTCCTAAGGCAGCACCTTCCAAACTCACGACCACTATCCTCTAGAAGGACAAGAGCAGTAGATACTTGGGAACACCACCTCCTGGATGTTCCTCTCCAAATCACTCACTAATCTGACTTGGAAATCACATGAAGAGCTGTAATATGAACTTGTAATCCTGAAAGGGTGTCATCCTTGAAAGGACGGACAATTCTTGGATGGATGGGTGACACAACGTTGGTTCAGTGGTGTCACGCATTAGGGGAAAAAGGAACACACTCCACAGGAAAACTTAAAGCACTGATTAACATGTAAATAATCTACATAACAACAGTAATCCTCTAATCTCCCAGGATATTAGTAGCAGTGACCATGAGATCTTAATGACAGCCACACAGGGTCATCAGTAAATCTACATGGGCCTTGTGAATACGTGCTCCTCTATTATGCCTGAGGAGGCTTGCCCAATAAGGAAGAGGTTGGGCGAGGGGGTTCTGAAAACCAACTGGTTCTACTCAAGCCAACAGATTGAAGAGCTTTGGGTTTGACCTGTGCATGTAGCTGCAGAAGTACTGGCTGGGTTTTATAAAGGAAATAAAGAGTGTTGTTTACAGAAGGCTGGCTTTGGGATAGGGCCTGGGTGGGGTTGTTTTTGGCGCAGGCTCAATGGGCTGAATGGTCTCCTTCAACACTGTCAGGATTCTATGATTTCCGATTTCCAGTAGCCCCATGTTCTGCTTTTCCTGTTTTTAATCTAAATGGACTGGCAGGAAGATAGATTGGAAGTCAATTTCACCCACCTGATTTTGTTCTCAGCTTGCATAGGCTCAGAAAGAGTGTAAAATGGGCTTTTGAACAAAACCAGCTGTGTCCCAGCTGAGATTCGTGACTGGGGAATGTGAAATAGAAAGAGAGGCGTACAGACAGAGCGACAGAGAAGCAATAACAGCGTGACAGAGATCCAGGGATTCTGGTACGCCAGCTGCAGGAAGCAGCACAAGCCGGACAGAATATTTGACAGACCATTTAAAGGTCCGTTGACCTCTGGGGGGATTTCTGGCCTTGGGGTATGTATGACTGGAAGATCTCAAGGAATTCGTCATTAGGAGGCTGCCGGTAGTTGTAGTTTTCTCTGTCTCTATAAATTGGTGCAGAGAGGAAACCCGATACTCTACACAGGTAGAGTATCCCATCCTCCCCCCTCCTCTAACCTAATAATAAAAGTGTGTGGGAAGTTTTTTTTCTCTCTCCTGGAAATTAAAGTATCAGGGATGGCAGTGCAGGCAGTACGTTGCACCTCCTGCGGTATGTACGAGGTGAGGGACACCAGTAGTGTTCCTGCTGATTACACCTGCAGGAAGTGTGCACATTTGCAGCTCCTTGAGGATCGTGTTAAGGAGCTGGAGCTGGAATTAGAGGAACTCAGGGTAATTCGAGAGGTTGAGGAGGATATTGGCAGGAGTAACAAAGAGATAGTCACTCCTAAAAGTGATTCTTGGGTAACTATTAGGAGGAGGGGTAAGAAGCAATCGGGTAGACAATCCCCTGGGGCTGTTCCCCTCCAAAACAAATTTTCTGTCTTGGAGGCTACAGTTGAGGAAGAATCAACTGGAGATGACCAAAGGGAGCAGGTCTCTGGGGGTGAGCCTGCTGAGAATGCTCAGGTGGGTAGGGGGAATAAGAGATTGGGCCTAGTAATTGGAGACTCCATAGTTAGAGGGACAGATAGGAGAGTAAATAGTAATAAAAGTGACTCAGGGCTGGTGTGTTGCCTCCCAGGGGCTGGGGTCCAGGATGTCGCAGATCGGGTTTTTAAGATTCTTAAGGGAGAGGGGAGTCAGCCCCAAGTCATAGTTCATGTAGGGACACATGATATAGGAAGGACAAGGGAAGGGGATATTAAACAGAAATTTATGGAGTTGGGGTGGAAGCTTAGGGCCAAAACTGGCAGAGTGGTTATCTCTGGACTCTTGCCTGTGCCAAGGGATAGTTTGGAGAAGAACAGAGAGAGGGAATGTTTGAACTCGTGGCTGCGGGGATGGTGCAGGAGGGAGGGGTTCAGGTTCCTGAACAATTGGGACTCATTCTGGGATAGGTGGGACCTCTACAAGAGAGATGGTCTACACCTGAACCAGAGGGGAACTAATATCTTGGGGGGAAAATTTGCTAAGGCTATGCAGGGGGCTTTAAACTGATTCGGGGGGGGGGGTGGGATCCTAAGTAGTTGGGGTGCTAAGAGGGATGAGAGTAAGGGGGTCATAGAGGAAAGCTGTAAAACACAGCAGCGTATGGGTGGAGTAGGGCATGGTTTGAAATGCATATACTTTAATGCAAGGAGTATTCGCAATAGCGGGGAGGAACTTGCAGCTAGGACCAGTACCTGGAACTTCGATGTTGTGGCCATTTCAGAGACTTGGGTAGAGCAGGGACAAGAATGGATGTTGCAGGTTCCGGGGTTCAAATGCTTTAGTCGGAGTAGAGAAGGAGGTAGAAGGGGGGGAGGAGTGGCATTATTAGTCAAAGACTGTATCACAGTGACAGAAAAGAAGTTTGATGAGGACTTGTCTGTTGAGGTAGTATGGGCTGAGATTAGAAACAGGAGAGGAGAGGTCACCCTGTTGGGAGTCTTTTATAGACCTCCTAAAAGTTCTAGAGAGGTAGAGGAAAGGATTGCAAAGTCAATCCTGGACAGGAGTGAAAGTAATAGGGTAATTGTTATGGGGGACTTTAACTTTACTAATATTGATTGGAATAGCTATAGCTCTAGCTCGTTAGAGGGGTCAGTTTTTGTACAAAGTGTGCAGGAAGGTTTTTTGACTCAGTATGTAGATAGGCCAACTAGAGGTGAGGCTACATTGGATTTGGTGCTGGGCAATGAGCCAGACCAGGTGTTAGGCTTGGAAGTTGGTGAACATTTTGGTGATAGTGACCACAATTCGGTTACGTTCACCTTAGTGATGGATAGGGATAGGCATGAAGCTGGGGGCAGTAGTTATAGCTGGGGGAAGGGTAATTATGAGGCCATCAGGAGAGAATTAGGGTGCATAGATTGGACTAGGAAACTACAGGGACTGGGAACATCTGGAATGTGGAGCTTATTCAAGGAGCAGCTGCTGCGAGTCCTTGATAAGTATGTCCCTGTCAGGCAAGGAGGAAATGGTCGAGTAAGAGAACCTTGGTGTACGAAAAAAGTTGATTTGCTGGTTAAAAGGAAAAAGGAGGCTTATGTCAGGATGAGGCTTGAAGGCTCGGTTAGTGCAATGGATAGCTATAGATTAGCCAGGAGGGAGCTAAAGAGTGAATTGAGGAGAGCTAAGAGGGGACACGAGAAGACTTTGGCTGATAGGATTAAGGAGAATCCTAAAGCTTTCTTTAGATATGTTAAGAATAGAAGATTGGTTAGGACAAGATTAGGGCCAGTCATAGACAGCAGTGGGAAGTTGTGCGTGGAGCCTGAAGAGATTGGAGAGGCACTGAATAAATATTTCTCTTCGGTATTCACGCAGGGAGATGTAAATGTAGTTGTGGAGAACACTGAGGTACAGGGTTGCAAACTGGAAAGTATTGAAGTAGATAGGGAGGATGTGCTAGATATTCTCGAGGGTTTGAAGTTGGATAAGTCCCCTGGGCCGGACGGGATTTACCCTAGGATTCTCTGGGAGGCAAGAGAGGAGATTGCAGAGCCTCTGGCTCTGATCTTCAGGTCGTCGTTGGTTACGGGTGTGGTTCCGGAGGACTGGAGGATAGCGAATGTGGTCCCATTGTTCAAGAAGGGGAAGAGAGACCTTCCAGGGAATTATAGGCCAGTGAGTCTTACTTCTGTTGTGGGCAAAGTATTGGAGAGAATTATTAGGGATAGGATTTATAGTTATTTAGAGGAAATGAATTGATTGGGGATAGTCAGCATGGTTTTGTGAAGGGTAGGTCGTGCCTTACTAACATAGAACATAGAACATAGAACATTACAGCACAGAACAGGCCCTTCGGCCTTCGATGTTGCGCCGACCAATATAAAAAGCAATGCCCCTCCAAACTAAACCATTCCCTTCTCTTCCATATACTTATCAACTAACCTCTTAAACGCCACCAAACTTGGCGCATCTACAACTGCTGCAGGCAGGGCATTCCACTCCCTAACCACCCTTTGGGTAAAGAACCTGCCTCTGATATCCTCCTATAACTATCACCCCTTAATTTAAAGCTGTGTCCCCTCGTGCTAGCTTTTTCCATCCTAGGAAAAAGGCTATCACTGTCCACCCTATCTAAACCTCTAATCATCTTATATGTTTCGATTAGTCCCCTCTTAGCCTCCTCCTTTTAACGAAACACCTCAAATCCCTCAGCCTCCTCCTCATAAGAACCTGCCCCCCTTTTGCCCCCCCCCCAAAGATTTTTAAAACCAGGCAACATCCTGTAAACCTCCTCGTGTACCCTCTCCAATGCCTTTCCACATCTTTCTTATAATGTGGGGACCAGAACTGCACACAAGTGCAAGTGCGGCCGCACTAGAGTTTTGTACAGTTGCAACATGACGTTGCGGCTCCGAAATTCAATCCCTCTACCAATAAAAGCCAAGACTCCATATGCCTTCCTACAACCTTCTCGACCTGACTGCCTACTTTCAGGGATCTATGCACATACACACCAAGATCCCTCTGTTCATCTAGACTACTAAGAATCATACCATTTGCCCTATACTCTACACATTTATTATTTCTGCCATAGTGCATTACCTCACACTTTTCCACATTAAACTCCATTTGCCACCTCATGAGTTTTTTTGAAAAAGTTGACCAAAGATGTGGATGGGGGTAAGGCGGTTGATGTGGTATATATTGGCTTTAGTAAGGCGTTTGATAAGGTGGCCCATGGAAGACTTCTGCAGAAAATGCAGATGTATGGGATAGAGGGTGATTTAGCTAATTGGATTAGGAATTGGCTAGCAGATAGAAGACAGAGGGTGGTGGTTGATGGGGAATATTCATCGTGGAGTT
>JAGIQG010000026.1:37929494-37982967 GCA_024679065.1 Sphyrna mokarran
AATTTTTATAAATGATCTGGATGAGGGTATTGAAGGATGGATTAGTAAATTTGCAGATGACACTAAAGTCGGTGGAGTGGTAGATAGTGAAGATGGGTGTTATAGTTTGCAGAGAGACTTGGACAAGTTGCAGAGCTGTGCTGAGAGGTGGCAAATGGAGTTTAATGTGGAAAAGTGTGAGGTAATGCACTTTGGCAGGAATAATAAATGTATAGGGCTAATGGTAGGATTCTTAATAGTGTTGATGAACAGAGGGATCTTGGTGTATATGTGCATAGATCCCTGAAAGTAGGCAGTCAAGTCGAGAAGGTTGTTAAGAAGGCATATGGATTCTTAGCTTTTATTGGTAGGGGGATTGAATTTAGGAGCCGCAGCATCATGTTGCAACTGTACAAAACTCTAGTGCGGCCGCACTTGGAGTATTGTGTGCAGTTCTGGTCCCCACATTATAAGAAAGATGTGGAGGCCTTGGAGAGGGTACAGAGGAGGTTTACCAGGATGTTGCCTGGTATGGAGGGCAGGTCTTATGAGGAGAGGCTGAGGGATTTGAGGTTGTTTTCGTTAGAAGGAAGGCGGCTAAGAGGAGACCTTATTGAAACATATAAGATGATTAGAGGTTTAGATAGGGTGGACAGTGATAGCCTTTTTCCTAGGATGGAAAAAGCGAGCACGAGGGGACACAGCTTTAAATTAAGGGGTGATAGTTATAGGACGGATATCAGAGGTATGTTCTTTACCCAAAGGGTGGTTCGGGAGTGGAATGCCCTGCCTGCAGCAGTTGTAGATGCGCCAAGTTTGGTGGCATTTAAGAGGTTAGTTGATAAGTATATGGAAGAGAAGGGAATGGTTTACTTTGAAGGGGCATTGCTTTTTATATTGGTCGGCGCAACATCGAAGGCCGAAGGGCTTGTTCTGTGCTGTAATGTTCTATGTTCTATGAATAGGCACAGAAAGGTGGGCTTCATAATTGGAAGGAGTTGGGTGGAGGGGTGGGTGCGTTTGTGGGCTTTGGGAAGCGCTCAGCACTGGGTATTTGGTCTTCTTGTTATGCAGGAAAGCCAGCTTGCTTACTGACAATCCAGCTCCAGTCCAATGTAAGGAAAATCAAAGTAAACCCAGCCAGTTGGGTGGAAAGTAGAAGGGAACAGCAGCTCATACAATTCCAGGAGGGTCCAGAGGAAAACTTCTATTGGGCCCTTGGGGGTGGCACGGTGGTTAACACTGCTGCCACACAGCGCTGGGCAGCTGGTTTTAATTCCCGGCTTGGGTCACATTCTGTGTGGAGTTTGCACATTCTCCCCGTGTCTATCTGGGTTTCCTCCCAGCGTTCCGGTTTCCTCCCACCGTCCAAAGATCCACCAGGTTAGGGTGGATTGGCCATACAAAATTGCCCTTCAGTGTCAGGGGGATTAGCTAAGGGAGATGTATGGGGTTATGAGGATAGGGCTGGGGTGAGATTGTAGTCAGTGGAGACGCAATGGCCTCCTTCGGTACTGTGGGATTCTCTGATCCTATACGATCAGTTATTGCTAACCTTTTGGGCTTTTCCTGCTAGATTTTACTGTGAAGAGCACCGTTAATCAGCCACAGAGGCTTATCTGCATGTCCCAGTGTGATAAATTAGCTTGGCGACCCATGAATGGGTAAGTTTCCTTCATGTGGAGAGAGTTTGAATTGAAACTGTGGGGATATTTAGGGGACGATTTTACCATTTTGATTCTTAGTGCTGAACCTGGGCATAATTCAGATTTGACTTGGAAACCTGTCCTTAGTGGTCCCATATTGCGCTGAGCATGAAAAAGAGTCACGAATCTCAATCGTGCTACGGTTGGAGCTTTTTGCGCTCGAAATGTTGCTGCTAAGATCGAAGCCTTCAACTGCACATGCGCGGTTAAAAGAAAATTTGAAAAATGCTCCCCTGTCACATCGCTCCCAAGCCGCAAAAAGCAGATAAAGCGGCCCCGCAGACATCATACCACCCCCAAAACATAACTCTCCCCTTTATTCACCCACACCCCCGCTGCCCGCTACCCAGACCGATTGCAACTCCTTGCTCTGTTTCCCCCCACTGAGTGGTAGTGGATCCCGTTGCTCCTGTACCCCCCCGCACCCCGCCACCGAAGAACGATCTGGCCCATCCTTCTCCCCAGCCACTACCACCAATCCGAGTCAGAGAGCCACTGGAAGCTCTGAACTTACCTCTTTGGAAGCTGGAGTGCCTGAGATAGCAGGTCTGTTTCACACTGAATCGGGATGGCGAACATGATGGTAAAGGGGGAAATGCCGGTAAGTTGGACATCCAGCTTTATTAAGTCAATTTAAATGCGTGCTGATTGTGACTATTTTCAGGCCTTGGTAAAGTGGAAAGCTATGCAAGCACGGGTGCAGATCGTGCTATTCATCTCATGCCTGACTTTATCAAGTTTTTGCGCCCAAAAATGAATGCGTGCAATGGTTAAAATCGGGCCCATTGTGATCAAGATGGGCGAGAGTGGAGATGTGAGAGCAGGATTCGGGGAGTAGATTTAGACATCACTCTGGAATATAACTAATTGTAGCGACGAGGCCACCCTGATTATCCCTCCTGCCCCGGTGGGGAAAGTTCAAATTTCTTCCAGACAGTCTAATCACAGCAACAATTAATACAGCATCTTTAACTCTGTAAAACACCTTAAAATGCTTTAAAGTGATGGTCTGAAGCAAATCTCACACCAAATCACATGGTTAAAGAGGAAGGTTTTAAGTGAGTTTTAAATGAGGAGAAATAATGAGGAGGATGGACTCGAATAGCATGAGGGGTCACGGGCTTAGGGTGAAGGGGGTAAGGTATAATTTGGATGCTAGAGGGAGTTTTTTCACACAGAGGGTGGTGGGGGTATGGAATGTGCTGCCAAGTAAAGTGGTGGAGGCAGGTACTCTGGAGTTATTTAAGAAATACTTAGATGGGCACATGAACAGAATGGGAATGGAGGGGTATAGAAAACTGATTTAAAATAGGGATCATGAGCCTTGGGAGTCCCTGGGAAGTGTGTAAATAGATGATGATATTGATGTACTTGTTTTTATCCTACAGGTGCTTTGGTCCACCTTGTTGTCTAACGAGGGGCATACACGCGATGGGTCGTGAGAGGGCTGCTCTTGGATTTTTTTCGAGAGTATCCTAGTGCTTCACGTCGTTAGTGTACGCTTGACCTGGACCATTTGATGGGCAACACGACAGCTCAGTGACTATCGCTGTGCTGTGCAGATACATGGATTTGGGCCTGTGTCTGTGGGAGTTTGCGCATTCTCCCCGTGCTTGCGTGGGTTTTCTCCGGGTGCTCCGGTTTCCTCCCACATCCCAAAGATGTGCTCTTAGGCTAATTGGCAAAACAAATTCTCCCTAAATTGTCTCAAATTTGGTTTTTAATCCATAGATCTATAAACATTGACAGGGATCGCGGGTAGAGGTGGGAACATCGGGGTGGCGGCGCAGGCTTGTTGGGTCAAAGGGCCTGTTTCCTGTGCTGTTTTGTTCTTTGTTCTTTGTTCTATAATCATAGAATTTACAGTGCAGAAGGAAGCCATTCAGCCCATAGAGCCTGTACCGACAACAAACACCCAGGTCCTGCCCTACCCCCGTGACCCCTCATATTTACCCCTTAATGCCTCTGAACTAATTTATCATGGCCAATCAACCTAACCCGCAGATCTTTGGACAGTGGGAGGAAACTGGAGCACCTGGAGCAAACACACGCAGACATGGGGGGAATGTACAAACTCTACACAGACAGTCAGAATTTGAACTCTGCACTGTGAAGCAGCACTGCTAACTACTGTGCTGCCCAGACAGAAGAGGAGAAAAAATTTAAGAAGGAAATTACAGAGTTTTACATAGAACATTACAGCGCAGTACAGACCCTTCGGCCCTTGATGTTGCACCAACCAGCGGAATGAATCTAATGACCCTCTAACCTAAAGTTGGAGTATTCCAATACTATCCATATACCTATCCACTGATCATTTGAACACTTTAAAGTTGGCAAGTCCACAACTGCTGTAGGTAGGGCATTCCATGCCCTTACTACCCTCTGAGTGGGCTTAGGTTGCTGAATGTTTGGCTGCCAATTGTCGAGTGATTAAAATCGGGCTGTTCATGAGGTGAGAATTGGAGGAGATATCTTGGAAGGTGGTGGAGATTACAGAGATGGGAAGGGGGTTACGGACAAGGGGGATTTGAAAATAATGAATAAAGTCAGAAAGGACGAGGCTGTTCCAGCGTCGACTCTCATGCTGGATTACCACTATTCACATTGCAGGACACAGGGCGATGTAAATCCAGTAACCGGGTTCATCCTGTCCCACCTAACAGCCTCAGCTCCATATTTGGAGTGCTTCCTCTAAGCCCTTATTGGCCTGGTACTTGTCAGTCATTAGTAGGTATCGGGCTGCACAAAGTGACTTGACATGAAGCACTCTGCCAACAGTTAGAAGCTAATGAAAATAAAAGACTCTTGGAACATGCTCACTTGTTGAGGAGGTCACAAGAATAATCACACGTTACCAACTACATCAAGGAAAGTTGTTGCAAAGTTGAAGCGTTGGTAGTTTTTGCCTCAAACATTATCTGTGGACATTTAATACAGGAGGAAACAATCGGTGATCTCTGACATAAAGAAGTCTTGGCACATCTCCGCGGCCTGCAGCAAGTTCAAATCATCACATTTACTGAAAGGTTTGCTCTCTCTTTGTTGATGTTTTGGGTTATCTTAACGCATTGACTTGCTTCACATTTTATTGTCTGGGGAGGTAGTTGGATTGTTGCAGTGAGCTACAGGCTGTCCAAAAGATACAGAGGTGGATATGCAGAATAATGAGTGTATGGAATTGAGGTGCAGGCTGGAATCTAGTTGGTGAGTTTGGTGGTTTAATATGTTGAATGAGGTACGCGTCGACAACAACAGCAACACCCATATACTGCCCCATAAGGTGCTTCACCAGAAAGTAATTTTTAAAAATGTACAGCGAGCCAAAGGTAGTTAAGAGCGGTGACTCAACGCTTTGTCAAAGTAGTTGATTTATGAGGAAAATCTCACATAGAGGGGCGTAGAAAGGTGAGGGGTTTACACAGAAAATTCCAGAATGTGGAGCCTAAGCAGTTGAAGTCATGACTTTAGAATTGAGAGGCAGGGAAGAGGATACATAAAAGAGCAGTGAGAAAGGAACAGAGGGTGGAATTCTCCCAACCAGCCCGCAGTGGGTCTGGAGGCAGACAGCTGCGGTGAAACCAATGAGAGCCATAAAGTTAGAAACCCACTGGCGTAAAATCCCATTGCAATTCTCTTAGTGACGGGTTAATGGAGTGTCTCTCTTCCTGTTGCCAGATAGCACAAATACCATTCACTTGTGTGTCAGGAATGCTCATTCAAACAGCTGCCCATCAGCATCCCATCCAGCCTTTCAATCTTACATCACGCCAGCGGGAAATTGCATCAGCGTCAACCCCAATTGCTCATGAGTGGTGAGCACAAGGTGGTCCTCAGTTCACCAGAGACTTTGGGGTGAGTGCATCACTGTCATAGTGCTGTGCTGCTCCTGATGTGCTATTCACCACTCTGCCAGGCAGACTGATTCCTGCCCTTCAACACACGGACAGCACCGTGCTTATGGACCCACAGACCTTCCTGTGTTACTGGTCGGATCAGTACTGTGCTGGTTGGGCAGTACAGGAGTCTCCTTGCCCCTGGTGCCACACACCACTGTCTATCTGCACAGCACTGCGCTATGGGACTCATGCAGCCATTGCAACCAAGGTCCAAAGTTTGACTGGAGGTGGAGTATGAGATGAGGCCAATGCATAAGTTGACGAATGAAGACCAAAGGGGGCAATGTGGTAGGAGGGGTGAAAGGCAAGGCTTATGCTCTCAGGCAGAGAGACAAGGAGATGGATAAAGAAACTGCACAATGGAAGGCAGAAGGAAGACCAAGGGAGGAAAGCCAGACCCTGTCCAACAAGGCTGCATCACAAGCAAGAGGGTGAAAGGGATATCACATCGCTTATTGGGAGGGGATAGGTGAAGATTCTAGATATGGTGGGTAGAGGTCCAAGTGGGGCATGGGCAGGTGATGGGCTCTGGGTGAAGATGATTGAATCAAGGAACAGGCTTCCTCTTGAGGCTGCAAGTCTTTTCTCTCTGTGCTGCTGACATTCTGCATTGACTGGTGAAGGCAGCTGGGCTGGCATGAGTGCTATGAATGTGCTGGACTGGTGTATAAATATAGCTCTGGGATCTTCAAATCTGTCAGCTGAGGGCGGGTGAACAAATCATTTGCTCACCCACCGGGAGTGTTGGAGAGGACTATGCATAATTAATGAACTTCTGATTGTAGGAATTGGCACAGGATCCCACCTTCTTGGTCAGCAGCTATGTGCTGCTAGAGCCATCCATCAGTCTTCAAATAGGCGAATCCAATGCAGAGTGTTCTGGAGAAAGTTGCAGGGTTGGAGGAGGTTCTGAAATACACAGGCCCTGGAGGAATTTAAAGACAAGAATAATCCTTTTAAATTTGAGACATTGGGAAATTGGAGCCAATGTGGAGCAGGGGGCAGAGGAGTAATGTGTGCGTGGGAAAGTACAAAATAGAACACAGACAACAGACGGAAGCTTTGATGAATTTTGAGGATGGGAGAGATGATAAAGGCTGGGGAGCAGGTAAGGGGTCGACCATGGAAGGTATGTTGACATTGGGTAGGACCTTATGGTTTCAGAATGAGCACGGTTTTAAAATCCTGCTTATAAAATTAAATTTGAGGAATAAATGAATTGAATATGGAATGGTATTACACAGTATTTCAGAGGTGGAAGTGAACAGTGTTTATAATAGAGACGGTAAATGGTCAGAAATTCCACTCAAGTGCAGATTGATCTTGTTTCATCTGAAGGCAGTGGCTATGGAAGCGTGTAGTCAGGGAGAGATAGAACATTAGGGCATTTGATAATAAGATAAGACTTTGTGTTGGGGATGGCTTTGATTTTTCAAATGTTTAACTAATCAGTGAGGCCATTTATACCTTGAATAATGGGTACATGGGAATAAGTTACTGGCTGGAATCTATAGTCATGCCTTTCTGTGAAGAAGAGCTGAGAATTATTTCTCATGTCTGAGCCAATACTTAGCCCTCAACCAAGGTCACTGAGAAAGCCTACCCCACACTGCCGTTTCTGGGATCTTGCTGTGCCTGCCACCTTCTCCACAAGACAAAAGTGACTGCGGTTTCAAAAATCCCTTGCTGTCTCCAAGATCTTTAGGATGTCTCAAGTTGTAAAAACTGCTATATAAGTATGCCCTCTTGCTTTTATATTCAAATTCTGTCAATATTTTAATATCTGAACAACCGAGTGGGGGAATTCGTTGACAATTCAAGTGGTCCAGGTGGGTGTCAGATTTTTTTGGCAGTGGTGTGACTGCCATCCCAGGTGAGCCATGTTTATCCCACCAGTCTCCTGACTTGAGCCCTGTAGCTGGTGGAGAGGTTTGAAACAGCCAGGAAGTAAGCCACTGATCATGCGGGAGTCAGCCTCTGCCCTGCTCCTGTAGATGTCTTCCTGGTCCAATTGTTTTCTGTATAAGGGTGGTGTCCAAGACCCTGTTGCTGGAAGACTCCTGTGGCGGTCTATTGCTGGTCAAGGTAGCCCTTACCTGATGGAAATGTTAACCCTTCACTTGCCAGCCCAAAGCTTGCTGAAGGACTGAGCCCAAGACTTGCTGGAGGATTGGAGGATTGAAGAATAGGATTTAATACTGTGGAGTTGTTGCCGAACAATGACCTTGTAATGTTAGGAGAAAATCCAAGGTGGGAGTGCATTTATATAGCACTGTTTACCTCAGGATATCCTACACGTACTTCAGAACCAATTAGATATTTTTTACAGTAAAGCAGTGAAGGAAAAAACATGGTAGGCAACTTTGTCTATCATTAGCTCCCACAAATGGCAATATGATAATGCAAAACCTCACTTTACTGTCTGGAGACAATATACATCTCTTTAACCTGTGCTCAATGCTCCTTCCACTCACATTGTTAGCCATTTTAAGATTTGAATAGCAGGTTAGGTGTAAAGATTCGCATTCTGATCAGTAATCTGTAAACTGTCTGTGCTGTTATATGCTCTGTCTGAGGACAGAACTTTCCATTCACCTGACGAAGAGGGAAACCTCGAAAGCTTATGAGTTTAGAACATAGAACATAGAACATAGAACATTACAGCGCAGAACAGGCCCTTCGGCCTTCGATGTTGTGCCGACCAAAATAAAAAGCAATGCCCCTCCAAACTAAACTATTCCCTTCTCTTCCATGTACTTATCAATTAACCTCTTAAATGCCACCAAACTTGGCGCATCTACAACAGCTGCAGGCAGGGCATTCCACTCCCTAATCACTCGTTGAGTAAAGAACCTACCTCTGATATCTGTCCTATAACTCATACCCCTTAATTTAAAGCTGTGTCCCCTCGTGCTAGCTTTCTCCATCCTAGGAAAAAGGCTATCACTGTCCACCCTAAAAAGGCTATCACTTAATTAATAGTTTACTATTAATTATAGTTTACTATTATATTACATTAATATAATAGTTTACTATTATATAAATTGATTGGACTTAAACCTGGTGGTGTCAGACTTCTTACTGTGTTTACTTCAGTCCAATGCCGGCATCTCCACATCACCACAATATGATAATGGTCAGAGAATCTACATTTGTGGTGTTGATTGAGGGACATATATATTGGCCAGGATCTTAGAATATAACCAATGATAACATTAGATCTGTTGAAGTGTGACCAATGGTAACAAGCTGTAAGGGTTAGCTGACCCAATAAACTATGTAACAGTTGATGTGATGATAAATAGAGTACAAACAGAGAATTGTTGGGAGCTTGGAATGGCCCAGGATGAGGCTGCATGTGTTGGAGTAATGAAGTTTCTTTATTAAACCTTTTCATTTGATTTATAAGTTGGGCTAAGTCTGGTTTTGTTTTAATTTATTGCCTACAACTGAAGAATTCCTTCTGGAAAATCAATAGACGACACCGAGAATAACTTTTTCATTCAAGTTCAAGTGGCAGCAAGGTGGCACAGTGTTTAGCACTGCTGCCTCACAGCGCCAGGGACCCGGGTTCAATTCCAGCCTTGGGTTACTATCTCTGTGGAGTTTGCACATACTGCTTGTGTCTGTGTGGGTTTCCTCTGGGTGCTGCAGTTTCCTCCGACAGTTCAAAGATGTGCAGGTTTGGTGGATGAACTGTGCTAAATTGCCTCTTAGTATCCAAATACGTGTGTAAGTTAAGTGGTTTAGTGGGGTAAATGCTCGGGGATTATGGAGATAAGGGCAAGGACTGGGCCTGAGTAAAATGCTCTTTTGGAAAGTTGGTACAGACTCGATGGGCCAAATGGCCTCCTTCAGCACTCTAGGGATTCTACAGTTCAATATAATGCAATGGGACCTTTTAAAGGTCAACTGTGAAGGAAGATATAACCTTTGATTAACATCTCATCTGAGAGGCGGTCACAAATGAAGTAGCTGAAGGCATAAAAACTGTGAAGTACTTTACTGTGGGAATGTGTAGGCTATATATAAATGTACAAAGATATTCAGTATAGGCAGCAAAAGAGGTTAATTCTTTGTGACAGCACTTTACAGGAATGATGGAATGAGACTGTACATTAGTGAACCTGCACCATCTGCAGTTATCTTTTATTAATGTGTCAGGTGCCAGGCAGGTAGCTGGTTCCTTTCAGCCTCTCGTCACTTTTATATTATTCAGCATTGACATCCCCTTGGGTTTTCTTTAGTGACACATTGAAAATTCAGTTGGGTCCAAGGCACAAGGTGGAAAGGCAGGATCTGACCAGAGTTACCTGTGTCGGCTAAACACCATTGGAACAAAACTACTTGTGGCAGTTAAAGGCAATTTGAGACAAAGTACAAAACTGAGTGAGATACAGGGGAATGGAAGCTGGCTGTTCAGCCCCTTAAGCCGGTTCCAGTGAGGTCATAGCTAATCTGTATCCTAACTTCATTTTGCTGCTTTGGTTTTAAAATTTATTTATCAGTGTCACAAGCAGGGTTACATTAACACTGCAATGAAATTACTATGGAAAATCCCTCAGTAGCCACACTCTAGCACCTGTTCGGGTACACTGAGGGAGAATTTAGCTTGGTCAGAACAAGAACAAAGAACAAAGAGCAACACAGCACGGGAAACAGGCCCTTCAGCCCAACGAGCCCACGCCGCCGTCCTAACGTCCTAATGACATATCCTTGTCTTTAGGCTATGCCTATTGTTGAAGATTCCAATATAGGGACCAATATAGGGACAATTTGTTACCCAATCAGCCTAAGAGCACATTTTTGGGATGTGGGAGGAAACCGGAGCACCCGGAGAAAACCCACGCAACCAAGGGGAGAACGCGCAAACTCCCGCAGACACAGGCCCAAATCCATGTGTCTGCACAGCAACAGCGATAGTCTATGAGCTGTCATGTTGCCCATCTGATGGTCCAGTTTAAGCATACACTAACGACGTGAAGCACTAGGCAACTCCTGAAGCAACCTCCAAGAGCAGCTCTCGCACAACATGCCGCATGCATGCCCCTTGTTGGTCAACAAGGTGGACTGAATTGCCTGTGGAAACAAATAAGACTTAATTAAACATGCTAAAAAAAACTAAGACATTCCCGAGACGAAACTAAAAGATAGTCTACTACTATTTGGTCCTCCCGATATTCAAACAGTCCTGCCATATCCCTCTATCTGCAGACCGCTCATGTGGCTGTCCAAGAGACCCTTAAACAACCCTAGCGTGCCTGCTCCCACCACCTTACTCGGTAGTGCATTCCACACCCCACTACCCTTTGTGTGAAAAAATGCCCTCTAATATTAGTCTTATACATAGCCCCCCTCACCCTAAGGCCGTGACCCCTCGTTCTATCCGAATCTAATGGTGGAAAAAGCTTACCACCATTTACTCTATCTATAACCCTCATAATCTTATATACCTCTAATAGATCCCCTCTCAGCCGACGTCTTTCAAGGGAAAACAACCCCAGTGCATTCAATCTTTCCTCGTAAGACAGCCTTTCCATACCAGGCAGCATCCTGGTAAATCTCATCTGCACTCTCTCCAGGGCCTCCACATCCTTCCGGTAGTAAGGCGACCAGAACTGGACGCAGTACTCCAAGTGAGGCCTAACCAACATTCTATACACTTGCAACATTAGACTCCTACTCTTGTATTCTATACCTCTTCCTATGAAGGCTAACATACCATACGCTTTTTTTAACCACATTCTCCACCTGTACTGACACCTTCAGAGACTTGTGAACTTGCACCCCCAGGTCTCTCTGCATCTCTATACTCTGGATAGTTTTACCTTTTATCCTATAACTCCCCTCTACATTATTCCGGCCAAAATGCATCACCCCGCATTTATCCGGATTAAATTCCATTTGCCATCTATCTGCCCAATCTACCAGCCTATCTATGTCCTGTTGTATTGCCAGGCACTGCTCCTCAGTACCCGCCAATCCAAGTATCTTAGTGTCATCAGCAAATTTGCTGATCACGCCACCTACCCCCTCTTCCAAGTCATTTATATACACCACAAATAGAAGGGGTCAGTGTACCTAACCAGAATGCCTTTTGGACTGTGCGAGGAAACCGGAGCACCCGGAGGAAATCCATACAGATACAGGGAGAATCTGCACATTCTTTACAGACAATGACCCGAGGCTGGAATCGAACCCAGATCCCTGACACTGTGAGGTAGCAATGCTAACCGTTACACCTTGCTGCCCATTCCATTTTTACCATTACCTCCTGTATTCCCTGACATCACTCCTGAACAGCCTAACACTAAGTTACTCCCCTCTATCCACTAGAGGAAGTTATCAAAGAGTCTTATCAAATTCTTTAATCAACTTTAACAGCTAAACTAGATTGCCTTTAATCTTCTACAATTAGCTGTTTATAAGCAGACTTGCAGAGATGTTACATACTATTTTCTTACTGATCCTGTCTCAATCCTCCATGCTGGGCCAGGACATAGGTGTGGGAGTGATATCCCCAAGTTCTGGCAGAAAAGTATATTTTTATTCTTATACTTAGAAAATAGAACAGTACAGCACAGTACAGGCCCTTCGGCCCTCAGTGTTGTGCCAAACCCAAGATCAAGCTATCCCACTCCCTATAATGCTGGTGTGCTCCATGTGCCTAGCCAATAACCGCTTGAAAAAACCCAAGGGTGCACTGGGTCACATCCCCGCCTCTGATCTGGGAGCACTGATCCAAGTCCTACTCCGGAATCTGCTGGCCAAGGAAGGTTTAACAGATTGAGCATAAAATTGTAAACTTTTCTAACACTCATCAACTGCGGGCTGATGAGAGATTTTGGGTGGAGAGATTTCTAATCAGCCATGCGATGATGGGCAGAAAAATTGGATCTTCTACTATCAGTGCTCATTCTCTGAACTACAATATACATGTAAAAGTATATGTTGCCATCACAACTTGGGCTGTCCAGGGACTGGGATGGGAAGAGGTCGGTGGGTGCATTGGCTTTGGAACTGCTTGGCTCCATTGGCTGGATTGATAGCATGAAATGGATAGGCATCAACAGCACAAGATTCCAGTTAGGGTGAGTTTGTGATTTGCCTCCTTTCCCAACCCATGGTGAGGTTTGTGGTGCTGTGAGTGGCACTTTTGTGCAGTGGTTGGCACTGCTGCCTCGCAGCGCCAGGGTCCTGCATTCGGTTCTGGCCTTGGGTGACTGTGCGGAGTTTACACGTTCTCTTCAATGGGCCAAGTGGCCTCCTTCTGCACTACAGGGATTCTATGGATCAGATCTGCCTTTGGACAGAGGTGTGAAGAAGAAGATGATTTCTAACTTTACCTTACTTTGGTACTTCTTGAGGACATGTCATCCTCAATAATACATGTGGCAACTCAAACTAAAAGCATAAGGCCCGAAGCATCATGTTTGCAAACTGACATTTAAGAACAGTATTCAATTCTGCATCGTTTTCTAAGTGGTAACAAACTAGGAGAATTTCACACTAACTTCATTGGACTGTTAATGTGAGCTTTACTTGTGACCAATAAATTAACTTTACTTATTTTATTATTTTGTTTACCTTTATTATCCTTGACTACTCACATAAGCTTGGAAAGAGTGAGTAGAGAGGCAGAGCCTTTTGCTCCCTGCTTGGGTGCCCAGCTCCTGAAGGGGAAAAACTGTTTGAATTAGAATTTGTATTTCCTTGTTCTATTTTTTTTTCCCTTTGGGCTTCTTCGCAAACCCAATGTTTAAATGTGGCTGCTTGATTTTCGGTCCAGGGTCGGCTGACAGGAATGGACAACATTTACCTGATAGTACAATATTGTCTCCTCCTGGCACAAAGGTTCGTCCACTGACCGTCGACCTTGATTGGGAGTTGGGGCAGAGGACTCCTGGTGTAAGGAGTTGGAGGAGGGCTTGAGGTAGGTCGGGCGTCTTGAGTGCAGATAAACATCCGGCCTTCAGAAAGGTCCATTTGAGAGGTAGATGGTCAGTGGATGAACCTTTGTGCCTGGAGGAGACAATATTGCGTTGTCAGGTAAACATTGTCCAAGTGTTAGTTGACCTTGCAACAGATGGCCACAGGCTTTTCCTGTGGGGAAATTGTCATTATTGCTGCCAAATCAAAGTGCAGTCCATTGAACCATGGAGAGGATTCTCAAGACACAGTTATGCAGGTGGCATTGCCTTGCCATCACTACCTGGTATGAATATCCTGCACTCTTGTAACTAGTTGCCAAGACTCAGTACGTTGGTAAATGATTAACACTGCCCAGCTCATGATCCCACCCACTGGCCCTCTTTCTATCGGGATGTGCTCATATTCTTGAGACTGTTCAAGGTGCTTCACTACTCGCATTGTCATAGCAATGTGGCTAAGGAGAAGGATTTGATTTTTGATTTGATTTATTGTTACATGCATTAGCATATAGTGAAAAGTATTGTTTCTTGCGTGCTAGACAGACAAAGAAAACAGTTCATTGAGAAGGAAGGGAGAGAGTGCAGTGTTACAGTCAAAGCTAGGGTGTGGAGAAAGATCAACTTAATGTGAGGGAGGTCCATTCAAAATCTGACAGCAGCAAGGAAGAAGCTGTTCTTGAATCAGTTGGTATGTGACCTCAGACTTTTGTCTCTTTTTCCCAATGGAAGAAGGTGGAAGAGAGAACATGCGTGGGAAACCTAGTGGGGCTTTCAGTGGCAATACAGCAGAGAGTGTGACACCTGAGTTCAAACCGCAACATGAATTGTACAAGGTATTTGATAATTTGGCGAAAATGGTTCACGTGCGTAAGCGCACAAAATGTTAATGAAGTTCTGGTTGCAGAACCTGGTGCAAGATCTCACTACCCTAGTCAGCAGAAAAGCCTTTCCAGAGCCACCCGCCACTGCACTTAGTCTGAAAATGAGGAGAAATCCACCCGTTGTGTACGTTGCAGGGTTATTGAACCCTTGTGTATTACAGAATAATTGATCTTCTTTATAAATTACATCCATTTAAATCAAAATGCAATTGGGATCAGCTGATTTATTGAATTGCAAAGTCTGTACATTTTGGTCTTTGAGTGATTTAACCGAGTGATTTAACTAGTATTGATGCTATTTATTTCTTCCCTTACGCTAGCTCACATCATCCCGAAAATAGGCAGGAAAGTGCCGCAACACACTGAAAATGAAGAGTTTAAAAGTGAAATTCAAGAAGAGTGAGGTAAGTACAGTGAGTTCACCATCTGTCGAGAATGAAGCTGCAATTCTCAGGAGGATTGAAGCTGACACTATTTAAATTACATTGTAAGGCTAAAGCAAGCTTCCCTGATGGGACATACTCATTATCCGCTGCCACTTTCTTGCCCCCTTTGAGTAATGAATTTTAAATGCGGTTATTTTTAACTTTCTCTCTGCTCCTCTACCCTACTATGAGTTTTGATGAGAATTGTATGCCCGTGAAACCTGTAGTCTTTCGATTTTTTCATTCTTTCTCCAGGTTTCTCTTGCTCTGTCCCAAGGCACTCTCCCACGTTGCTGTGCATTTCCTTGGATGCCAAAAGGCTTGTCTCTTTTTGTCCATGTGTGAGCTCAGTTAGAGGGTCATTCAGCTGTGAGGGCATCACAGCAAAGCCTACTCCTGTCCTTACCCTATACCCAGGCAAACTTTCCTTCAAGCGGCAGAGATTGGGAGCAGGAATTCCCCATCTCCCCTCCCTGGGACCCCAGAACCATTATTGAAGCCCTAATGGAACTCCAGCTTTGTACTAACTGGGATTGACATGGATGTGTTGAGGGGAGTGCTCTCTGTGCTATAACGCAATTTCCCAAACCAGGGCGATACCAGATGCACATGTGTGAATGCATTTTTTTTTAATCTTGAGTTGCTGTATATTTAGCTCACTGGTAGCATTCTCAATGACTCATTTGTGGTGTTGTTTTAGTCACTTAATCCAAATGGTGCTGCACCCAAGAACCCCGGACTATACCCCTCTATCGCGGCTACGTTCGAAGCTAGATGTCCGTGGAGAGTAAGCATTTGGTGTCCATGGGTGCAATTGATGTCTTCTGTGCCCGTTGGGCACCGCAGGGACTGGGGTGCATTATTGATCCTAATAACCACATTTTAATTTGATGTTTTCAAGTTTCCTTTGTATTTTGATTTTGTTCGGGCTGTTCCCTCTCCTTTTGGAGAACTGCTCTTTTTACTTTTTCCTGAGTTTGACTTGAGTTTGTTTATTTGGTTTGACCTTAAAAGAGGCCAAGAACTCTGGACAAGGAAGCTAGCACTGAGCACAGGCAATCAGTGTTTCTCTGCAGTCTAGTTTTCATTATCACTCTCTCTCCCGCTCTCACAATAAAGGACTGATACTTCCCAAGCCTTCCAAAGACAAGCTTCATTCTTCAGTATGTTCTCAGAGTTCCTGTGCTATTTGTGCCTCAATGACATTTTTCACGGAGATTCAGCTGACACCCAAATGATACAAACTTTGGAGATCAGTGACTGTACAACTGCTCCATTCAGCCTGTCCCGAAGTGAGTCTACACTCACCATAACACCCCACCCACTCCATGCCACTCTTGGTGCTGGGACAATGGGATTGATTGGCAGTTCCAGAGGACTTTCTCCCACTGAAGGGAGATTCTTCTTGGCTCTTGTTTAGCTTGCCCACAGCACTTCATGACTACACCCTGACTTTGCTTCTGGGGGGGTGGCGGGGAGGGGTAGGGTGGGACTTGAGCCATCCACAATTCCCCCACCCCCTGCCCAACATTCATCCCTGTGTTTCATCTGAAAAATGGCGTTTCCGACCGTGCAGCACTCCCTCAGTACCACACCCGCCATTTCTTTTTGCAAAAATATACTTTATTCATGAAATGTCAAAAAGAATATTACAGAAAGTGCAAAAACATTCAACTTCTCTACTTCTTCCTGTTAGACTGTGGGGTAAGCACAGTAAGAAGTCTCACAACACCAGGTTAAAGTCCAACAGGTTTATTTGGTAGCAGTAGCTTTCGGAACGCTGCTCCTTCATCAGGTGAGTAGGAGCTATGTTCACAAACATAGGGCATATACACAAACTCAATTTACAAGATGATGGTTGGAATGTGAGTCTTTACAGGTAATCAAGTCTTAAAGGTTCGGACAATGTGAGTGGAGAGAGGGTTAAGCACGGGTTAAAGGGACGTGTACTGTCTCCAGCCAGGACAGTTAGTGAGATTTTGCAAGTCTGGGCAAATCGTCTGGATTACAGATAGTGTGACATGACCCGGTTGAGGGTGGCCTCGTGTGTGAGGAACTTGGCTATCAGTTTTGGCTATCATTTTCTGCATTCTGAGATGCCCAGTACAGTCAAAGACACATTACAATATGGTCATTACAAATGGTGCAAAGATATTAATCAATTTGCACTCTGAGGTACTTCAATCCAATTGCAATATTCATTATATACTTTCAATGTCAATCATACAGTTTAAGAAGTTCTATACAATTCCCCTCCCGTCAGTGCTTGGTGGCTGAAAGGTCTGAGACAGCGACCCTTCCCCAGTAATACACACACACACACACACACACACACTCGCTCCCTCCCACACACACACTCACTCACTCACTCACTCTCTGACACCAGCATATGATTTCTTCAATGCAGAGATTGAGTGCCTGTCACAGTTTTCACATGCACCCTTCAGAGCTGGTTTTCGAGAGGATTCGGGATTGCAATCTGGTGAGACCCTCAACATCTTTCATCCATGTCTCAGATTGAGAGACAGAATAGAGGAATCCTACTGCCTTCTGTCTGATGTAACCAAGTCAACATCATCTGCCCCATCTGGCCATCGCCACTGCCTCATAGTTGACCTTCTCATCTTCCAGGACCTTCACTTCCTCATCTACCTTGGCATCCCTCTCCTCTGAGGTAATGTGCTTCTCCTCCATCTTCTGCTCAAGCAGACCCTTCCCTCATGATAGAACATAGAACATAAAACATTACAGCACAGAATAGGCCCTTCAGCCTTCGATGTTGTGCCGACCAAAATAAAAAGCAATGCCCCTCCAAACTAAACCATTCCCTTCTCTTCCATATACTTATCAATTAACCTCTTAAACGCCACCAAACTTGGCGCATCTACAACAGCTGCAGGCAGGCATTCCACTCCCTAATCACTCTTTGAGTAAAGAACCTACCTCTGATATCCGTCCTATAACTCATACCCCTTAATTTAAAGCTGGGTCCCCTCGTGCTAGCTTTCTCCATCCTAGGAAAAAGGCTATCACTGTCCACCCTAGCTAAACCTCTAATCATCTTATATGCTTCAATAAGATCCCCTCTTAGCCGCCTCCTTTCTAACGAAAACAACCTCAAAGCCTTCAACCTCTCTTCTTAGGACCTGCCCTCCATACCAGGCAACATCCTGGTAAACCTCCTCTGTACCCTCTCCAATGCCTCCACATCTTTCTGATAATGTGGGGACCAGAACTGCACACAATACTCCAAGTGCGGCCGCACTAGAGTTTTGTACAGCTGCAACATGATGCTGCGGCTCCTAAATTCAATCCCCCTACCAATAAAAGCTAAGACTCCATAAGCCTTCTTAACAACTTTATCCACTTGACTGCCTACTTTCAGGGATCTAGTGACACATACACCAAGATCCTTCTGTTCCTCAACACTATTAAGAGCCCTACCATTAGCCCTATACTCTACACATTTATTGTTCCTGCCAAAGTGCATTACCTCACACTTTTCCACATTAAACTCCATTTGCCACCTCTCGGCCCAGTTCTGCAACTTGTCCAAGTCACTCTGTAAACTATAACACCCCTCTTCACTATCTCCCACTCCACCGACTTTAGTGTCATCTGCAAATTTACTGATCCATCCCTCAATACCCTCATCCAGATCATTTATAAAAAATTACAAACAGCAGGGGCCCCAAAACAGACCCCTGAGGCACACCACTTGTCACCGAACTCCACGATGAATATCTCCCATCAACCACCACCCTCTGTCTTCTATCTGCCAGCCAATTCCTATCCAATTAGCTAAATCACCCTCTATTCCACACATCTGCATTTTCTGTAGAAGTCTTCCATGGGCCACCTTATCAAACGCCTTACTAAAGTCCATATATACTACATCAACCGCCTTACCCCCATCCACCTCTCTGGTCACTTTCTCAAAAAAACTCAATGAGGTTAGTAAGGCATGACCTACCCTTCACAAAACCATGCTGACTATCCCCAATCAATTCATTTCTCTCTAAATAACTATAAATACTATCCCTAATTATTCTCTCCAATACTTTGCCCACAACAGAAGTAAGACTCACTGGCCTATAATTCCCTGGAAGGTCTCTCTTCCCCTTCTTGAACAATGGGACCACATTCGCTATCCTCCAGTCCTCCGGAAACACACCCGTAACCAACGACGACCTGAAGATCAGAGCCAGAGACTCTGCAATCTCCTCTCTTGCCTCCCAGAGAATCCTAGGGTAAATCCCGTCTGGCCCAGGGGACTTATCCAACTTCAAAACCTCGAGAATTTCTAACACATCCTCCCTATCTACTACAATACTTCCCAATTTGCAACCCTGTACCTCAGTGTTCTCCATAGCTACATTTCCAGCACTCTGCGTGAATACCGAAGAGAAATATTTAGTCAGTGCCTCACCAATCTCTTCAGGCTCCACGCACAACTTCCCACTGCTGTCTATGACTGGCCCTAAGCTTGCCCTAACCAATCTTCTATTCTTAACATATCGAAAGAAAGCTTTAGGATTCTCCTTAATCCTATCAGCCAACATCTTCTCGTGTCCCCTCTTAGCTCTCCTCAATTCACTTTTTAGCTCCTTCCTGGCTAATCTATAGCTATCCATTGCACAATATATATGGATGGACCAGGTTAGGGTGCATCAGAGGACAACAATGCGTGGCCCCTCTCTAGGGCTTGACCAGATGATCCAGGCACTGGAAGCTGATGTTCAGTATCCCTGTGGTCTGCTCCACCATAGGGTGAGTAACAGCAAGAGGTTCAATGTACCTTGTTGGCTGCACTCTGTGGCCATGGTCTTCAGTGGGTATCTCCAGTCTCTAAGGAGATAACTCTGTAGCAGCTGTGGACCTTCAAACAGGTAAGGGATCAGAGAGTGGCTTAGGAGGTACATGCATTCCTGTACACTCCCCTTGGAACTTAGCACACATCTGGAGAACTCTCTTGGTGTGGTTGCAAACTAGCCGAGACTAAGTGAGTAGAAACCCTGGACCCTTGTGGCTGATGAACTGCACTCCTCCATGCCCTGGGGATTTAGACGGCCACATAGAATCCCTATGCAGAAGGAGGCCATTCAGCCCATTGGATCTGCACTGACCACAATTCCACCCAGCCCCTATCCCCATAACCCCGTGTATTTATCCTCGCTTGTCCCCCTGACTCTAAGGGCAATTTGGCACGGCCAATCCACCTAACCCACACATCTTTGGAGAGCGGGAGGAAACTGGAGCACTTGGAGGAAGCCCACACAGACACAGGGGAAAACATGCAGATTCCACACAGTCCGTGACCCAAGCCAGGAGTCGAACCTGGGTCCCTATGCTGGAAGGTAGCAGTGCTAACCACTGTGCCACCCCATTGTGCAAGATATTTATGCAAACCCATCGCTCCAGTATCCTTGCTTCCTTGGACAAAGTGGATAAGGTGTGTGCTATCACAGAGATTGCATCTGTGACCTCCTGGATGGACTTGTATGCGGAGGTTTGCAAAATCCCTCAGAGGCCAGCCTGTGGAGCGCTGGAAGGTGACAGACCTATAAAAGTGATCACGCTCTGACCGTTAATGCCACAGGGCAGTGGTTGCCCTTCAAGCCTCGGTGGCACCAAATCCTGCATGTGAGCAACCTTAGCATACAAAGTCAGTGACACTGGTTTTCGGGCATTTACAGGAATATCACGCACTGTCTGTACACCCCGGGTTCTGGAACTGTCTCCAAGCACCCATCCTTGGGGGTCCTTTCCTCTGCTTGTGGAGTAAGCCCAGCTACCCCTTCCTCTTCTGGGGTTTGCCCATACATCTAGTAATCCAAGCATCTCCATTAACATCTCCTCTCCTGTCCATGAGCCAGATGAACGATAGTCGGTTCAACAAGCTCCGTCTCTCCTTCGCGCTCCTCACTGCAATCTCAAAGAGGAGACTTGACGGTCTGCATCTGTGTCCTTGGGTACATCGCTTGCCCAATCACTTTTAGGATCTGTGTCCTACAGACAGTGACTCGTGCTGGCCACCACATTAATGCCCAGTTCTTGAGTCACTTGCTGATTAGGCAACAGCCCAAACCGCACAAGGTGACCAAGTAGAGCCAGTAAATTGAGCTAGTCTGAAATAAGATCATAGCCTCCCTACTCCAGCCAACATATGAGTAAATCCATCAGTGAAGACCAGCCACCCACTGTAGCACTGGCCCGAGCTTCCTTTCCCTGTGGAGGACCTTCCAGGAAGGCCATGTCCCATATCAGAAGGCAACCTCAGGAACAGTGACTTTCATACTTGGCTCTCTTTCCCGTTCTGGCCCGGAGTCTTCCCTCACCCCCAAATCTTCTCTGAGTAACTACCCCCCACACCCACTTCCCTTCCCTGAGTCCTGACCCCCCCCCCCCCCAATCCCAACCTGAGTCATGGCTCTGCAATTCTGACAGTTTTTAAGTTTATTTATAGTGTCACAAGTAGGCTTACGTTAACGCTGGACTTAAGTTATTGTGAAAAATCCCCTAGTTGCCATACTCCGGCTCCTGTTCGGGTACCCTGAGGGAGAATTTAGCATGGCCATTGCACCAAACCAGCATGTCTTTTCAGATTGTGGGAGGAAACCGGAGCACACGGAAGAAACCCATGCAGAGACGGGAAGAATGTGCAGACTGCACACAGATAGTGACCCAAGTCGGAAATTGAAGCCGGGTACATGGCACTGTGAGACAGCAGTGCTAACCAGTCTGCCACCGTGCTGCCCCTTCTCTCGATAATATTCCCGATATCCATGATGGACTGGATTATAATTCTAGCCCCAAGTATAGACGACCCTCGATCAGAAGCTGTCCCTCAACTATCATTCTCATCTGAGTTCAAGGCAGCAACTTGACACTTACTTTGCATCAGTCTTAAAGGGATTGTGCAGTGCAACAGGTAAAAACAAATGAGAGGGAATGTTACTCATCTCCTTTTCCATTAATGGTCAGTAAATTTAATTCAGTTGCTCTTGTGTGACCGATTGTCACTGGAACAGCACTCCATCACTGAGAAATTGCATGGAAGACTGATTGGTCAGTAACCCCTGCTTCCTGTCTGTACATTGACCAGTGAATTATTTATTAAGCTATCAAATGACTAATTACACAGATTTAATGTCCCTGTAAGATGTAATTGATTGTTTTGCAATTCAAACGCAATTATTAACCTGTAATTGTGTGCTGCATTTGGTATAATCTGTGAATGGAGTGGTATTGAGGAGGATTTGTGGTTTGGACAATATGGATATATCATGAGGAAATTTGTACTTTGCACATGCAGGTTCTGCAATAATGTGTGATATAGAACATAGAACATAGAACATAGAACATTACAGCACAGAACAGGCCCTTCGGCCTTCGATGTTGTGCCGACCAAAATAAAAAGCAATGCCCCTCCAAACTAAACCATTCCTTTCTCTTCCATATACTTATCAATTAACCTCTTAAACGCCACCAAACTTGGCGCATCTACAACAGCTGCAGGCAGGGCATTCCACTCCCTAATCACTCTTTGAGTAAAGAACCTACCTCTGATATCCGTCCTATAACTCATACCCCTTAATTTAAAGCTGTGTCCCCTCGTGCTAGCTTTTTCCATCCTAGGAAAAAGGCTATCACTGTCCACCCTATCTAAACCTCTAATCATCTTATATGTTTCAATAAGATCCCCTCTTAGCCGCCTCCTTTCTAACGAAAACAACCTCAAATCCTTCAACCTCTCTTCATAGGACCTGCCCTCCATACCAGGCAACATCCTAGTAAACCTCCTCTGTACCCTCTCCAATGCCTCCACATCTTTCTTATAATGTGGCGACCAGAACTGCACACAATACTCCAAGTGCGGCCGCACTAGAGTTTTGTACAGTTGCAACATGATGCTGCGGCTCCTAAATTCAATCCCCCTACCAATAAAAGCTAAGACTCCATATGCCTTCTTAACAACTTTATCCACTTGACTGCCTACTTTCAGGGATCTATTGACACATACACCAAGATCCTTCTGTTCCTCAACACTATTAAGAGCCCTACCATTAGCCCTATACTCTACACATTTATTGTTCCTGCCAAAGTGCATTACCTCACACTTTTCCACATTAAACTCCATTTGCCACCTCTCGGCCCAGCTCTGCAACTTGTCCAAGTCACTCTGTAAACTATAACACCCCTCTTCACTATCTACCACTCCACCGACTTTAGTGTCATCTGCAAATTTACTGATCCATCCCTCAATACCCTCATCCAGATCATTTATAAAAATTACAAACAGCAGGGGCCCCAAAACAGACCCCTGAGGTACACCACTTGTCACCGAACTCCACGATGAATATCTCCCATCAACCACCACCCTCTGTCTTCTATCTGCCAGCCAATTCCTAATCCAATTAGCTAAATCACCCTCTATTCCACACATCTGCATTTTCTGTAGAAGTCTTCCATGGACCACCTTATCAAACGCCTTACTAAAGTCCATAAAAGTCCATATGAAGGCCAATTTTCCTGTTCTCTTCTGCTTGACTGCTGCAAAGATCTCTAATCCCTCATTCCCTGTCCTTTATAAGGTCCTAAGAAATAGGAATAGGAGCAAGCCATTCAGCCCCTCGAGAGTGCTCCACCATTAAGTAGGATCATGACTGATTCTAACTTTCCTCAAATTCACTTTCATGCCCTTACCTGTAACTCTTGATTCCCTTACTGATCAAAAATCTAACAAACTCAGCTTTAAATATACACATGGACTCTGCACGGTGCTGGTGTCATCATCATCATCGTCATCAAGTCAGTTCTAAAGCAGCATTTCCTCTGATTTCACCAGCAAGTTTCCTTCCAAACCACAGAACATTCAAACTCAAATCATCATCGGGCCACAACCTTCAGCTACCAACCTACCTAACAGCAGTTAGCATACAGACTGCAGCGATACAAACAGAAGGCCCACTACTACCTTCACAGGGGCAGATGATAAATACTGGCCTTGCCAGTGATGCCAGGATCCTAAGTAAGTTCCTTGAGGCACTTTGTGACTGGTCTTCACCTTTTTCTCGTCATTGCTTCCTTCCATAATGCTAGGGAATATTTGTCAATAGTTGGGTTCGTTCCTGTATCTCCAATGAAATGCAGCCGTTCTTGTGTTACACCAATGCACCAAAAAGTCCGCTTTAATCACAGGAGAGCATTAAAGCCAAAATGAACCCCAAAGGCCACACATGATGTATATTCATTCCGAGGTTTAAGTCCAACCAGTTTATTTGATAACTATCAAATAAACTGGTTGGACTTAAACCTGGTGTTGTGCGTCTTCTCAGTTTACCCCCGTCCAACACTGGCGTCTCCACATCACACGTATTCATTCCAGCAGGGGACAATGAAGAGCAGGAAAACTCAGGCCCAGAGACAATGGGAGGGATTTTACAACCTTGCTCGATCCAAGACCGGAAAATCCCACCTGAGGTTAATGGACCTTCCATTGTTTGCTCTTGCTCACTCTGATTCCTGTGGTTGGCCGATTGAATGAGGCAGATTCTGTTTGCACCGTGCCCACCCTCATTGAGATTAACTTTGTTTTGTTCATTCATGGGATGTGGGCATCACTGGCTGGGTCAGCATTTATTGTCCATCTCTAATTGACATTGATTATTTTGGAATGCATTTAAGAGTCAACCACATTACTGTGGGTCTGGAGTCACATGTAGAACCGAGTGGGTAAGGACAGCAGATTTCCTTCCCTAAAGGATATTAGAGCACCAGAAGGGTTTTTACAATAATGTCATGGTCATCAGTAAATCTTCAATTCCAGACTTTTATTGAATTTGAATTTCACCATCTGCCATTGTGGGATTTGATTCCGGGTCCTTAGTGCATCACCCTGAGTCTCTGGATTAGTCGTCCAGAGTGGCACAGAGCCTCACAGCGTCAGGGATCCGGGATGATTTCCCCAGCTTGGGTCAATGTCTGTGTGGATTCTGCATGTTCTCCCCGTGTCTGCGTGGGATTCCTCCGGGTGCTCTGGTTTCCTTCCACAGTCTAAAGATATGGAAATTATGTGGATTGGCTATGCTAAATTATCCTTTAGTGTCATGCGGATTGGCAGGGTGAATGTGTGGGGTTACGGGGCTAAGTTGTGATTGTTATCGATGCACACTTGATGGCCCAAGTGGCCTCCTTCTGCACTGTTGGGATTCTATGATTTTATGATGATCTCACTTCGTTACCGCCACCTAAGTCAATATTAACCTGAATTTGGATCCTTCGGCTTGGATATAGCTTGCCCTATCTCACATAGTAAGCTATGGTGACAGGGATCTAGACCCTTGCTCCTTTCCGCATTCTCGCTGTGAGCAATTCCTGCTCATGATGACGACCAGCCCCCTGCTGTTATTCTCAGTCTCCATTCGATATGGTGTAGGTTGCATTCAGTGAACCTCACTGACACATGTAGAGTTTGAAAGCCCAGCGGTGAGGAAATTTGCTACCACTTCCCCTGTGTCAGATATCATCACTTAAACTCTACTCAGCGCTCACAATGCAAGTCATTCATCAGCTAGGCCCAGAGAGAGAGATAGTCATGTCATTTGTTCCTTACTGTGATGACCATGGAAGAATTTGATGAATAGGCCCAGTGATCGCAATTAACAATTCATTTCCTTCTGTCCTCATTGCTGAATGTTCAGGATACTGTTGGCACAGTATCAGTCAGCAGGGTGTCTCACTTTGAGGTGTGCTCACTTTATGAAAGTAGAAAATATAATCTGCGTGAAGATCTGAAGAGAAAGCGACTGGATTAATAATGCAAGCGGCAGGTAGAATCAAGTGTCGCTTTTGCTAGCTTCTTAGTGTCACAGGCTGAGCGAGGTGTGCATGCTGGGAGCTGGTGGCAACCCCATTGGGGACAAGATGGATACCAGCAATCAGCACTATTTGTCTAACGTGGGTGTCAGCCGCTGCTCAGTGATAATGGCCTGCTCTTTGAATCAGAAGTTAATGGATCCAGGGACCTCTATGGAATACCCAGGCTGGCGTAGCAGTGCGCTAAGGGAGCTGGAGATGCTGCCTTTCAGATGAAATGTGAACACGAGGCTTTGCCTGTTTTGTCAAGTGGATGGAAAAGTTTCAGTTGGCTAAGATCACACCCAAGATGGGCTGGAGTGCTTCTTCTTGTCAATTTGGACCTTGTCTGTCTCTCTTATGGGGACCATGAATTGGATTCAATTGGATTTTGAATTTGGTTTTTTTGGAGCAAGTCAGGAATGGATTCGGGTTTGCCCAGTCCATTCTGAACATTAACTTGTAGGATGGAGTAAACATTTTTTAAAAAAGTAAAAGTCCCTGTAGCACTATTTGAAGATGTACATGGGAGTATTTTCTGGCCGTTTCTTGGCATACAGTGGTGAAAACGATCTGATTATTATTTCAGTGTTGCCTGTGGAGATTGTTGGACGCAAATAGGCAGCTCCATTCCTGCTTTATAATGGTGACCATACTTTAACATAGTACGCGCTAAATATTCTGGGCTGTGCTGAAGTTGTCAAAGGCCTTATGTAACAACAATTTTAGGGATGAAAAGGGAAAGTGAACCCTGTATATTAACTGTAAAAATACACAACTACTAGTGAAAAAAAAGGTTAGGTTGTTGAGTAGATAGTTAGTAATAAACTTACATTAAAGATACCTTATCATAGAACATAGAACATAGAACAATACAGCACAGAACAGGCCCTTCGGCCTTCGATGTTGTGCCGACCAAAATAAAAAGCAATGCCCCTCCTACTAAACCATTCCCTTCTCATCCATATACTTATCAACTAACCTCTTAAACGCCACCAAACTTGGCGCATCTACACAGCTGCAGGCAGGGCATTCCACTCCCTAATCACTCTTTGAGTAAAGAACCTACCTCTGATATCCGTCCTATAACTCATACCCCTTACTTTAAAGTTGTGTCCCCTCGTGCTAGCTTTCTCCATCCTAGGAAAAAGGCTATCACTGTCCACCCTATCCAAACCTCTAATTATCTTATATGCTTCAATAAGATCCCCCCTTAGCCGCCTCCTTTCTAACGAAAACAACCTCAAATCCTTCACCTCTCTTCATAGGACCTGCCCTCCATACCAGGCAACATCCTAGTAAACCTCCTCTGTACCCTCTCCAATGCCTCCACATCTTTCTTATAATGTGGCGACCAGAACTGCACACAATACTCCAAGTGCGGCCGCACTAGATTTTTGTACAGCTGCAACATGATGCTGCGGCTCCTAAATTCAATCCCCCTACCAATAAAAGCTAAGACTCCATAAGCCTTCTTAACAACTTTATCCACTTGCCTGCCTACTTTCAGGGTTCTATTGACACATACACCAAGATCCTTCTGTTCCTCAACACTATTAAGAGCCCTACCATTATCCCTATACTCTACACATTTATTGTTCCTGCCAAAGTGCATTACCTCACACTTTTCCACATTAAACTCCATTTGCCACCTCTCGGCCCAGCTCTGCAACTTTTCCAAGTCACTCTGTAAACTAAAACACCCCTCTTCACTATCTACCACACCACCAACTTTAGTATCATCTGCAAATTTACTGATCCATCCCTCAATACCCTCATCCAGATCATTTATAAAAATTACAACAGCAGGGGCCCCAAAACAGACCCCTGAGGCACACCACTCGTCACCGAACTCCACGATGAATATCTCCCATCAACATGTCCTCTGAATATTTTAACACTCGTCATGGACTGATGGTTATTTATTGAAGTTTATTATTTATTTATTAGCATCACAAGTAGGTTTACATTAACAATGCAGTGAAATTACTGTGAAAATTCCCTAGTCACCACACTCCAGCATCTGTTTGAGTACACTGAGGGAGAATTTAGCATGGCCAGTGTGCCTAACCAGAATGTCTTTCGGGCTGTAGGAGAAAACAGGAGTACACGGGGAGAACATGTGGACCCCACACAGCCAGCAACCCAAGCCAAGAATCAAACATGGATCCCTGGTCCTGTGAGGCAGCACTGCTAACCAATGTGTCACTGTACTGCTCACAAAGTCTGTAACAACTTGCATTTATATTGTATCTTTTATACAGTAAAACATCCCCGGATGCTTTATAAGAGCGTTATCAGCTTGGCATAACTCCTGCTCTGTCTAAGATCTCAAGAAGCTATAGAGGATCTTGAATGAAGCCCAGTCCATCACTCAAACCAAGCTCCCATCCATTGACTCTGTCTACACTTACTGCTGCCTTGGCAAAGCAGCCAGCATAATCAAGGACCCTATGCAAGGCTGACATACACTCTTCCACCTTCTTCTGTCGGGAAAAAGATACAAAAGACTGAGGTCATGTACCAACTGATTCAAGAACAGCTTCTTCCTTACTGCCATCAGACTTTTGAATGGATAAAAGCAAAACATTGCAGATGCTGGAATCTGAAGCAAAAACAGAAAAATGCTGGAAAATCTCAGCAGGTCTGACAGCATTTGTGGAGAGAGAGTAGAGCCAACATTTCGACCAGAATTCTCCCATCCACCCACCATTGTAATTTTAGCGGAGAATATGAAATGCCATTGACGGTCGAGCAGGAATTTCCAGCTTTTAGACAATTGGGGTTGGTGAATTCCGTCTTTCGAGTCTAAATGATCCTTCTTCAGAGCTGGCCTGAGCTGGTGAGACTTTTGAATGGACTTATCTTGCATTAAGTTGATCCTTCCCTATACCCTAGCTATGACTGCAACACAACACTCTGCACTCTCTGCTTTCCTTCTCTATGAACAGTATGCTTTGTCTGTACAGTGCGCAAGAGGCTGGAAAATTGGGCGGAGAAATGGCAGATGGAATATAATCCAGATAAATACAAGGTGATGCATTTTGGAAGAACTAATGTAGGAGGAGCTATACAATAAATGGCAGGGCCATCAAGAGTATAGAAACACAGAGGGACCTGGGAGTGCAAGTCCACAAATCCCTGAAGGTGGCAGCGCAGGTGGAGAAGGTGGTGAAGAAGGCATATGGTCTGCTTGCCTTTATAGGACGGGGTATAGAGTATAAAAGCTGGAGATGATTTTGCAGCTGTATAGAACACTAGTTAGGCCACATTTGGAGTACTGTGTCCAGTTCTGGTTGCCGCACTACCTGAAGGACATGGAGGCTTTAGAGAGAGTGCAGAGAAGGTTTACCAGGATGTTACCTGGTATGGAGGGTCTTAGCTATGAGGAGAGATTGGGTAGACTGGGGTTGTTCTCCCTGGAAAGATGGAGAATGAGGGGAGACTTAATAGGGGTGTACAAAATTATGAAGGGTATAGATAGGGTGAATAGTGGGAAGCTTTTTCCCAGGTCGGAGGTGACGATCACGAGGGGTCACAGGCTCAAGGTGAAAGGGGCAAGGTATAACTCCGATATCAGAGGGATGTTTTTTACACAGAGGGTGGTGGTGGTGGTGGGGGTAGAATGCACTGCCAGGTAGGGTGGTGGAGGCAGATATGCTGGGATCATTTAAGAACTACCTGGATAGTCACATGAGTAGACTGGGAATGGAGGGATAAAATAAATGATCTAGTTGGACCAATGAGCGGCATAGGCTTGGAGGGCCGAAGGGCCTGTTTCCTGTACTGTACTGTTTTTTCTTAACTTACAAAACCTGACATTTTGAACACTTCCTAAGAAACAATACTTTTCACTGCATGTTAGTATGTGTAACAATAAATTAAATCAAAAATCAATTACAATTTGGCATAGAGTTACCAAGGAGTTCTTAATATAACTTGATCAAAGGTGTAGCTTTAAGAGAGTGTTATAAATTTTGAGAGGCAGAGGTGTTTAGGAAGGGATTTCCACAGATTATAGAGTCTACACAGCTGAAGGCTCAGCCAGCTATAAGGGAGCGATGAAAATTAGAGTGACCAAAACTGGGGAGTGGGTTGTCGGGCAACAATGAGTATTTTAAAATTGAGGAGGGATTGGAGTAGGAAGGGATGTAGGTCAGTGTGAACATGCTGTGAATAGGATTTGGTATGAGTTAGGATACAGGTAGCTGAGTTTTGGATTAACCTGGAATTATGGAGGATGCAAAATGGGAGGAAAACAAGGAGGGCATTGAAGTAAGCAAGTCTGGAGGCAGAAGAGTGAGTAGAGTGTGGGTGAGTAGAGACGGTTATTGTTATGAGGGTGCAATTTCTTGGTAATAGAGATTGGGTTGAGAAATTAGTTCTTGTAAGCTGTATAAATGCAAGTCTTTCTTACTGACTTTAGACCCTGTAGTACCAGCACAGGATTATAAAGACAACCAAAGGCTTCATTTACCTTATACCTGCTGATGTGTGGCTGGCAACATGAAAATCAACACACAGCTTCACAGATCCTGAAATATGCTTACTTGAGAATTCAGTTGTGATGGCTAGGTGAGACCACACGCAAACATTCACACACATGATCACACACTCTGTCACACACACTCATGCACACACTCACACGCAAACACACACATGTACTTGCACGCATGCATGCACATATAAACACAAAACAAAAACCTTAAAGTTCATGAGATTAGTCCATTCCAAAGACACTGTATACATTGTGAACCAGTCTAAGAATTCAAGGTGAGCCTGTTTAACCAAGGTCTGATAGTGCAGCCAGGTACAATCCAACACGTATCAGAATGAAGGTTCTTTCACTGACCCTCTCCCACATGATTGGACCCCGAAACGATGCCGTAATGTAGATAATATTCCCACTCAGCTCTAACAGAACAGGAAACTACAACCTGGTGTTAATACATGCAACCCAAAGGAGAAAAAACAGGAAATAGAATATTGGTCTGAATTGCTTTTTCTGGGAAAGCAATTCAAGTAGCATTAATCCAGAGGCAGGAATGCAGGCAAGTCATAGAAAATATTATAGGCTGACTGATCAACCATTGACAGAATCATTGACTGTGGTTGGAATTGTTGTTTGTGGAATTGGTCACCCAGATATTGTTTTCAAAGTAATCCCTATGGAGGAGACTGATACTGTCCAATATTACAAAGTGTTACAATTTATAGCACAGAATTAGACCATTCAGCCCGTCAGGTCCTTGCCAGTGTTAAAGCACCATATCCACTCTCTCCGACCACATCAGCAGACCTTCCTGTTCTTTTCTCTCTTATCCAGCCCCTCCTTAAAATCATCAATGTTATTCACCTCAACTTTTCCCTGTGGTAGCTGCTTCTATATTATCATTGCTGTCTGGCAAAAGGAATTTATTCTCAATTTTTGACCAGATTAATTAGTGGCTAGCTTAATTTTATGCTCATCTGCAAATTGTAGGATCCTTACAGCACAGAAGAGGCCATTCAGCTCCTCGGGTTTACACCGACTTCCTGACAGTCAGTGGAAACATCTTCTCCATGTTTACTGTATCAAATCCTTTTATAATCTTGACTTATAAGCTCGTAATCTTTTCTTTCATATAAAAATTAGAAGCAAGGATAGGCCATTTGACCCTTTGAGACTTTTCAGGAGAAATTATTTTCTTTCTGATGAGGTATAATCCCTCAGTTCTGATATTGTTCCGTTAAATGTTTTTACATCTTACATTTTACAGCTCCTGTATATTCCTTTGACCATATGGAGACTGTCATATTAGGAACATTAATGTGTTGGACTGTGTGAATCGCTCTACTCATGATGATAACATGAGAGACACATGAATGCAAGTCCCGGGGGGATTGCTCCTAGGTTTAGTCGAATAACAGCAAGAAGTCTCACAACACCATGTTAAAATCCAACAGATTTATTTGGTATCAAGAGCTTTTGGAGTGTCACTCCTCTGTCTGAAGGAGCAGCACATCAAATGGCTTCCCTTAACCTGGTGTTACAGTTCCCACCTCAGTCCAACACCAGCATCTTCACATCTCTGCAGAGTAACACGTAGCTATGTTTATCTATATATCTTGTTCACTTAGATCCAATAAACCAGTTATTGTTTGGACATATCAGCATTCAGTCAGTCCAACCAACATACGACAAAGACCAGAACTGTTCACAGTATTCCAAGTGTAGTCTAACTGTATTTCCATATAATTTCTCATAATTTTCTATTGTATCCTTCTGTGAAAGAACCCAGAGTTTTTTTTTAATGGCCTAATTTACCCCCAAGAAGCTCTTGTTGTGCTGGCTCGCATCGCTGCTTCTCAGTCAGAGGTTCTGGGCTGGAGAGTCACCCCAAGATGCGATGGCCAAGTAAAACATGTTTACAACATGGCCAAACGATGTCAACCTGTCTATCCTTTCAACACATGGCAGTGACAGGCGGGAGGAGGGACAAATTCCTGGTCAGCCATCCGATGGAAAAAAAAATTGGAATCACTGTCCACAACTCCAGACTATAATAAGCATGTCACCATGGCAACACAGACTCCCAGAATGAACTGAGTGTAACATGTTGTGGCATGGTTGCACCATGGTTGGCATTGATGCCTCATAGTGTCAGGAATTTGGGATCAATTCCGGCTTTGGGTGACTGTGTAGAGTTTGCACATTCTCTCCGTGTCTACGTGGGTTTCCTGCAGGTGCTCAGGTTTCCTCCCACAATCCAAAGATGTGCGGGTTAGGCGCACTGGCCATGCAAAATTGCCCCTTTGTTTCCAACGGGGTTTCCAGTCAGCAATGCGGGCAAGCGTTATTGGCCTGGACCATGGCCAGGCAACTTTGGTGGGCTCACATCATAAAAGAGGGATGGGGTCACGCTTCATCCCATAAAGGAACCTTGTCATGGGTACCAGACCACAGCTGTGGCTATGGACCATCCTGTGGATGGGCTGTCCCTCCACCATTGCAGCCAAGCAGCTGTGGTTTCCTATATATGAAAAATGCTGAACTTTGTTTCCAGAAGGACCTTTGTGTTGAAGCACTTTCTCTTTCTCCCCCTATATAGCTTGCACCTGTAGCTCCCATCTTGGTTGGTGAAACTGCTGATATAATAGTACTGGGGAGGTGGTCTCCCATTGACCCTTCATCTTTGGGAGCCCATCCACTATCCTCCATTTGATGGCAAGTGTACTCCATGCCATTAATTAGTCTGGCCCTTTAAAAAATCTGGCGGGTATGTCTGGAACACACTGTGCAGTGGAACTGTTGCCAACTTTGAGTTCCTGAAACTGGACTGAATGATGCCCATCTGGGGTGGCACGGTGGCACAGTAGTTAGCGCTGCTGCCTCGTTACCCCAGGGTCCTAGGTTCAATTCCTGGCTTGGGTCACTGGGTAAAGTCTACATATTCTTTCCATGTCTTGTGGATTTTCTGCCACAGTCCAAAGATGTGTAAGTTGGGTTGATTGGCCATAATAAATTGCCCCTTCGTGCCAGGGGGACTGACAGGGTAAATATGTGGGCTTACAGGGATAGTGCCAGTGTGGGACTGTAGTCAATGCAGGCTTGATGGGCTGAATGGCCCCCTACTGTCGGGATTCCGTGATTCTACAACAATACCCTTGTCTAATGTTTCTGTTTAATTCATCAAAGAATTCAAGAAGCTTGCTTAAATAAACCATTCCCTTATCGAATCCATACTGATTGCTCTTTCTCTTATTTGCAGTCTCTTGTTGTTTTTCTATTTGATCTTTGATTAAGGATTCCATTATCTTGTCTACCATTGATAGCCTGTGGACTTGCTCTATATCCCTTTTTAAATCTGGAAATCTCATTAACTGTCCTTTGGTACTATTCCGTTTTCTAATTATTTTTTATATATGTAATAGTGTCTCTGCTATCTCTTCCTTACCTTCTTCCAATACACATGGATATAATGCAACCAGACAAGGGGACAGATATCCTGTCCCGCCCGCCATGGGAATCATAGTGGGTGGAGGGCGCACCATGGAAAGGTCCCTTGACCTAAGGTGGGAATTTCCAGCAAGCGTGGCCCAAGGGTTTTATCTGCTCCGCGGCCTAAATTCTGTAACCCTGTCCTCACTGGGATTCTCCAGTCCCGCTGAGCGCCAGGTTCTCCGCTCTCGCTGGTAGAGGTGGTGGGGTGAACGAAATTGGAGAATCCCTCCCTACCTTTGATTGGCCCATCAGTTGTGTCCAGTTGGGGATGCTAGGGGAAGGTTTTTCACTCAGATGGTGGTGAGTGAATGGAATCGGCTGCCGTCGGTGGTGGTTGAGGCGAACTCGCTGGGGTCTTTTAAAAGACTTCTGGATGAGTATATGGGATCCAATGGGATTGGGGGTTATTGATAGGTCTATGGCTGGGTAGGTTTTGATGTGTTCGGCACAACTTGTGGGCCGAAGGGCCTGTTTGTGCTGTAGTGTTCTATGTCCTATGTTCTATCTTTTTGACTTAAACAGTACACTGATAATCATGTATTCTCTTACATCATTGTGGCTGGTACTGAACTTAGTAATGATGTGGAGATGCCGGTGTTGGACTCGGGTAAACACAGTAAGAGGTCTGACAACACCAGTTTTAAATCCAACCGATTTATTTGATAGTAAACTCGCAAGCTTTCGGCTTTATGGCCTTCGTCAGGTGAATGAGGTGTTCTGGTCTGCAATAGCACATATATCAGCACAGACAGTTTACAGATTACTGATTAGAATGCGAATCTTTACACCTAACCTGCTATTCAAGTCTTAAAGTGGCTAACAATGTGAATGGAAGGAGCACTGAGCACAAAGAGATGTGTATTGTCTCCACACAGCCCAGCAAGTGAGGTTTTTTGCTAACCCAGGCAAGTCATGGAGGTTACAGATAGTGTGACATGAAGCCAAGATCCCTCATGTGTGCTGAACTTGGCTATCGGTCTCTGCTCAGCGGCTCTGCGTTGTCATGTGTCGTGAAGGCCCCCTTGAAGAACATTTACCCGAAGGTCGGAGGCTGAATGCCCATGACCGCTGATGTGTTTGCCAACAGGGAGGGAGCAGTTTTGCCTGGTAATTGTCGAGCGATGTTTATTCATCCGCTGTCGTAGTGTCTGCATGGTCTCCCCAATGTACCATGCTTCGGGACATCCTTTCTTACAATGTATTAGGTAGACAACGTTGGCCGAGTTGCAAGAATATATACCATGTACCTGGTGAATGGTATTCTCACGTTTGATGATATCGTCCATATCTATGATCCGGCATGTCTTGCAGAAGTTGCTGTGGCAGGGTTGTGCGGTATTGTGGTCACTGTTCTCCTGAAGGCTGGGTAGTTTGCTGCGAACAATGGTCTGTTTGAGGTTGCGCGGTTGTCTGAAGGCAAGAAGTGGGGGTGTGGGGATGTCCCTAGCGAGATGTTCATCATCATCAATGATATGTTGAAGACTCCGGAAAAGATGTCGTAGCTTTTCCGCTCTGGGGAAGTAGTGGACAACAAATGGTACTCTGTCCACCGTGTCCCGTGTTAGTCTTCTGAGGAAGTCAGTGCGGTTTATCGCTGAACTTAGTGTGCCAGACCCTTACACTACACCTCACTCCAAGTTATCCTAGTTAACACTGCACATTACCTCATTACTACTTCCCCATCTCCCACCTCAAGTCTCTGAGTTCAGAGGGAAGGTCATGTTTGACTAATTTAGTAGAATTCTTTAAGAACATTACATGTGCAGTGGACAATGAGGAACATGTTATTATGGTGTATCTGGATTTCCAAAAGACATTTGACAAGGTGCCGCACCAAAAACTGCTACATAAGATAAAGTGCATGGTGTTAAGGGTAATGTATAATTATGGATAGAGGATTAGTTAATTAACACAACAGAAAACAAAGAGTGGGGTTATTTGGACGTTTCTCTGGTTGGTGAATAGTGACTAGTGGTGTGCCTCAGGAATAGTGTTAGGATCGCAATTGTTTATAATTTATATAGATGATTTGGAATTGGGGACCAAGTATAGTGTGTCAAAATCCACCAATGACACTAGGATGGCAGAGCAAAATGTGCAGAGGACGCTGAAAGTCTGCAGAGGGATATAGATATTATAATTGAGTGGGCGAGGATCTGGCAGATGAAGTATAATTTCGGTAAATGTGAGGTCATCCATTTTGGTAGGGATTACAGGAAAATGGACTGTTGTTTAAATGGTAAAAAATTGCAGCACGCTGCTGTGCAGAGGGACCTGGGCATTCTTGTGCAGGAATTTCAGGGAGTTGGTTTGCAGGTGCAGCATGTAATTAAGAAGGCAAATGGAATTTTGTCCTTCATTGCTAGAGGGCTGGAGTTTAAAAACAGTGAGATTATGTTTCAGCTGTGTAAGGTGTTGGCGAGGCCACACCTGGAGGACTGTGTACAGTTTTGGCTTCCTTATTTGAGAAAGGATATACTGGCATTGGAGGGGGTGCAGAGGAGATTCACTAGTTGATTCCAGAATTGAGAGGGTTGGCTTATGAGGAGGCACTGAGTAGATTGGGCTATACTCATTGGAATTCAGAAAAATGAGGGGAGCTCTTATAGAAACATATAATCTTATGAAGGGAATAGATATTAGAAGCACAGAAGTTGTTTCCATTGGTGGGTGAAACTAGAACTAAGGGGCATAGCTTCAAAATAAGGGGAAGCAGATTTATGACTGAGCTGAGGAGAAACCTCTTCACAAAGGGTTATTAATCTCTGGAATTCTTTGCTCACTGAAGCAGTTGAGGCTGCGTCATTGAGTGTTCTTAATTTTTGAACAGTAATGGAGTAATTACAGTAACAGTAATAACAAGGATTATGGTGAGGTGGCAGGTAAATGGAACTGAATCCATGAAAAGATCAGTCATGGTGTTATTAAATGGCAGAGTGGGCTTGAGGGGGCTAGATGGCTTGATGCTAGTTCTTATATTCAGGCAGTCCGGAAGCCCTACAGCCCTTCCATATATTATTGTCACAATTGTCAGAGGAGTGATAGGCTTTGCTGCTGCAGATAAACTTTATTGAATCAGAGGTTGTTCTGACATTGGTGTTTCTCTTCATCTTTGTTTTCTGTCCTTGAACATTGTATCACCCTTTGTTGATTCCCCAATTGTAATGATCGATGGTAATTGGTTTATCCCATTCTTTATGGGAGAGATGAATTCTGGGTTCATCTCAATAACATTTTATTCTCCCCTCTCTTCATCTAACATGCTGGGATGGAAGATTCTTGTTTTGAGGGTGTGACTTGGTGTTAAGCTCACCTTTGCATGGGGCTAGGTGATGTGCTCCATCAATGGATGGCTGCTACTGTGATCTAGCATTGCCTGTGGTACTGTCATGCTGACTGGGGATTGCAGTGCCTTGGGGGTTCCTCTCTCCAAGTGGCATCGGAGCTGGAGGTTGTCAATCAGGCAGCCCATGTCAATGTGGCTTCCATTCTCTCTCTGTTCTCCACCTGAGTTACCTCCTTCATCATCCAACAGCACTCCATTGACATTGACTCTAAGAGGCCCTCAGATGAGATCTTTTGGCTATTTTCCTGGTGGCAAGGGGTGGGTTCAATGGGAAACTCCATTGACAGTGGTGAGATTGTAAGATCCTGCTGTTGGCTGGCAGTGGGAGGGAAACGCTGTGGGGAGGGAAAGGGCAGAGAATCTTGAGATGTCAAGGATCTATTCATCAGTAAGGAAAGTTGGGGTCGAGGAAGGAGAAATGAGCTGGAGATTGCGGATATCAAGTGCACAAAGTAAAGTGAGAAAAAGAAGCAGAGGGGATGATAAAGGAGAATCTTCTTCAGACAGGGAGTGAGCTGAAATGTGAAAGGAAGCAGATTCGTCAGTAACTTCCAAAAGGGGAATGGGATGTACATTTTAAGTGATTAGTTTATAATGCTACATGGGGAAAGCAGGGGGATAGAGCTAACTGACATCCTTTCACTGAACCAGCACAGGACTGATTGGCTGAATGGCTTCCTTCATTGTTATTCTGTAATTCATCCTTCTAACATTCGTCTTGGGCTAGAAGTTGCTCATCTCTAGGTTTGCAGAGTAAAGATTATTACTAAGACTGGGAGAAGTAAGCAGCTTTACATTTTCCACACAGTTCTTCAAGTTGGTTACTGTTGCCAAGGTGACATTAGGTTTCGCTGCCTCACTTTACTGATAGGCCGGATTAGTGAAAATATTCAGCCTCAAGCATTTGTTAGATTAACAGACAGGAGAATTTGATTCCAATGTGTCATACTTTCACCAAATAACACTTATTTTTAAACCCCAATTGTCAGCAGAGGTTTTATTTAATAGTGTCACAAGTAGGCTTCTGTTAACGCTGCAATGAAGTTCCTGCGAAAATATCCTAGTCACCACATCCCAATGCCTGTTTGGGTACAGTGAGGGCAAATTTAGCGTGGTCAGTGTGCTTAGCCAGCATGTCTTCTGGACTGTGAGAGGATCCGAAGCATCTGGAGGAAACTCATGCAGACACGGGGAGAACATGCAGTCTCCACACAGGCAGTGACCTAAGCTGGGAATCGAACCTGGGTCCCTGGTACTTTGAGGCAGCAATGTTAAACACTGTGCCATTGTGCCGTCCAGTACTATGGCGGGGAAGTAGATTTGCAACCTTATTTGTTTCTGACATTTGCCCTTTATACCCCCCTCCCTCCCTCCCACCAATTACAAAGGCAGATTGAGAGCAGTCATGAGCAATCAAACTGTGATCACCAACTTCACCTCCTCTGGAGAAAAACAGATCTCCATCGACAGGCAGCTGAAATATTCAAACGGTTCAAAATCACAGCATCGATTCAGTGCGACTCCCGGAATTAGTTCTGAAGACTACAGATTCAAACAATAACAGCACAAAATAGTTTAACAATCTGAAAAAGCGAATGTGTGAGGGGTATTAATTCTGAGAGACGCATTACATTGGCAACTATCCTGTCAGCCAGCAAGCTGACACATACACACACACATACACACACAGATGCTTACTGTCTTCTAACTGCAGCTCTGTACACATCCCCCTGCTGTTCTATTTAAATGTACTGGTTGATTGATGATTGTGAGAATTCTGTGTTGTGGCAGGGAGCAGAGCTTACCTGGCTGTGCAGCAGTGTTGTGCTGTGCAGCAGGGCAGTTCTGCTCTCCCAGTTTGAGAAGGACGGGGACAGATTGGGAAGGGTGGGGTACAGAGGCTGCAGTAAACTGCAGTGTGATTGCTGCGCCGGGAAGATGGTGCTGAAGGAGAGGCTTGGCGGAGCGAAGCAGGACTGAACCTAGCTGGGCAAGAGGGGTAGCTGCCGCAACGGGACGTTCTCTGAGGAAGGGGACCTTATCCATCGGAGCTGTATGGCAATCAGACACCTGCGATCGGTTATGAAACGGATCTGCCTCTGTGCTGCCTCTCTGTCAGTATGTTTGCTTTCTCTCTCTCGTAGATTTTCACCCTGCTCGCATTCAGTCTGCTGCTTTCAGCTGTAGTTGCATCGAGAGCAGTGGATGCTGCGTTGCATTAGTCCAAATTCCCACCTTCAAAATCCCTACTTGCAATAGCTGAAGGTGTGTTTATTCCACAGCTGTGGGTTTAGTAGGAATCTCCAGGGTTTAACCTGCATTTCGCAGCAAAACTATTAGAGCTGTCATTAATATGATGACCTTTGTGGTAGCACGACCTTACACCTTCTCCTTGAGGCCTCTGTCCAGAGTCAGGTCCTTGGTGATTATGGGTTAAATCTCAGCGAAGGGCAGTGATTTTGCTCACTATAGGTAGGCCAAGGAAGCAAATCTACTTCAGCTGGAGTAGAGGTTGAACCTTGTGCCGTTGGTATGAACCTAATCCACACACGAGCTGTCTAACTAACTTCCCAAGATTTATACATTCCTGTATGTTAAAAATAAACTAAAGTACAACAGAATGGCCCCTTTAAGAAAGATCTTCGCCGGGATTCCCTGGCCTTCCCACGATGTTTTCTCGGCAATGGAAGGAGGAGTGCTGTTAGCCATTGACAGGATCTCCTGGTCCCACTGCTGTCAAAGGGATTTCTCATTGATTCCACCCCAGGAAACCCACTGTGGGGAGTGTGGCATTGGCAAGACCAGAAGATCCTGGAAAATCACACCCATTCTTCCGTTCTAATCACTGATGGAATCTGTGAGTTACTAACTCTGGAGTCTTATTTGCGCACAGTGCTCTGTGATATTAAAGGAAACCTGTCAGTAAAAATGCTGTTATCGTTAAACATCTAATCCACGTGGATCAAATCTCTGTCAAAAGGAATGAAATAGAAACTTGCATTTCTATAGCACCCAATGATTTTTTTTAAAAAATGAAGTACTTTTAAAGTTAGTCACTGTTGGAATGTCGGAAAGCACAGCAGGGAATTCTGGAGCAAACTCCCATCAACAGCACTGTGAATGATAGTTTTTGTTGTGATGTTGTTTGTGGGGTCAGTATTAGCCAGGGCACCAGCTTAAACTATCCTTCCAGATATAATCCCTGCTTCATGTTGACTCAATCAGTGTTGTTTCATTTTAACATCACCATAAAATGGTAGCTACGTATCTTTAACATTGCGATTTCGTCACTATAACATTATTTAGACTTCCTGTTGTGTGGCTTGCACATCCCAATCTGCACACACCATGCTCCCCAGCGCTGTCGGGGTCAGTGCACCCCCTACCTTTGCTCCCTCCCTCACTTCCACTTCTGTTTCTACTCCTGCTCTCAGTTCAGATTCCTCTCCAACCTTGGCTCCTGTTTCCATCACCTATAATGTTCCTGGTGTCCATTGCCACTGTAATGACTTCAGTCAGGCCATTGAGGTTGGTCTATTGGAATATGAACTCCCTGATTAAGGAGTCAATTGATGGGCCAATCAAGGAGTCTTTTCCTTGTATTTAACTGGGAGTGCCACTTCTTCTGGCACTCTTGAAGGTAAATTACTAGCACTCTGTGTACTGCTGTTGGAATCGAAGTGAAGGGATTTTTGGTGAAGGGATCTCTGACTCTAAAGACTTATTACAGCCACCACTGGGGAATTCTTTGGTTGGTTCTTCTTCCCCTTACTCCAGTTTCCACTCAGTTTGCACTAAAGTCCTGGAACTTCTGCCTCTCCCTACACTCACCAGCTCCTGCCACTAGATGGGGTGCAGTCAGTCCAAACCCAGGTAGCTGGTGTCATTTCTTTACACAGTATATTGTGTTGCTTTAGTATTTCAGTAACTTAATTGTTTTTAATGACTATTTCATTTGGGTATTTAGGAATGTACTTTATTTCAATTGTTTTTATTTTGCTGAGAAATATGTTCTAACTATTTATTTGATATCTCAAATATCTATATGTATGTGTATATTATTTTTATACATACACACATACAGAGAGAGAGAGCGAGCTTTATTTTTGTAAGTTACTTCAGCTAGTGATTCACAGTGCTGTAAACTTGCAGTGCTTTATTTCAACTTGTATGGTTTTTCTTTCTGGGTGGGAGAGTTCCAAAAGAAGCTGTAACTCCAGCTTTAACATTGATTCCTTTTTGGAATCCACAATTCATTTTAAAGTCATGATTTTTCAGGAACAAGAAGACCATGACTTTAAGTGAGGATTTACTGTAGTGCTATAGGGTTATTGACCTTTGCACAGGAAGGCAATTGGAGTTTTAATTGAAAGCCTGCCAACATAGCAGTATTACATGTGCTCATGTCTCTGGAGAGATAGAAACCTCAACCTTCTGACTCTAGTGAGAGTGATACTGAGTTCAGATTAAAATAAGAGATAGGACTTTATTAAACATGTGCTAAGTCTATAGCCTCAGGATTGTTCATTGTCCCCTTTGATATAAATACTGCTCTCCCCTGTGCTAACAATAACAGGGGGAAATGTACAAATAAATACAACTTTTGCACGACAACAAATAAGAGGATAAAACAGGCCAAGTCTCCTAAAATGTGTCTGATTTTTTTCAGGCACCAAGCAGTCTTGTGCCTTTGTGTTTAAAAAGAGGCCCAAAGCCTACTTTCAGACCTGTGTCAGGTCTCTCCACTCTGGGTTAGCCTGGAACCATTCATAGAATCCCTACAGTGCAGGACAAGGCCATTTGGCCCATTGTGTTTGCACTGACTTTGCACCAGAGCAGTTTTTATCCATGTAATACCACATATTTACCACCCCCTGCCCCCATACCCTTAACCACATGGGATATCAAAGGTCAATTTTAGCATTGTCAACCCACCTAACCCGCACATCTTTGGAGTATGTGAGGAAACCCATGCAGATGCGGGGGGGGAGAACATGCAGACTGTACACAGTGAGCTGAGGCCAGTGTCGAACCCAGGCCCCTGATACTGTGAGGCAGCAGTGGTCACTGCTATGCCACCCTGCTGCTCTTGAAGTAAGGAAAGTTGTATTTTAAAGTTTGATGAGGAGTCAGAGTTTCCCTAGGTTTTTGTCACTCCTCTAACTGTCCTGAGACCAGCTGCCCATTGCGATCAGCTCCTTTCCCATTGTTCTTTCTTCCAACCTCAGGATTTAATCAAGCCAAGGGGCCTGATGAGTTGGATTATGACAGTGCTCTCCAGAGTTGACACAAGGCTTCAAGCTCATTCTGGATAGGGTCACATTTCATCTAAGATTGGGCTTACATCAATTAAAGACAAATCTCCAGAACTCTGACTTTCCCAGGGGAAAAAAAAACATAGCTGCATTAAAAGAAAGCTCCTTTCCAATAAAATATTCTTTGATTACTTTTTGTTTACTTGTCAGACACAGGGAGAAAGAGTGGGAGTCAAGAATGATCCAGTCAAAGACCCAGCTCACGATACAATTGGTTTAGGAAGATTGGATTACCATTGCCATGGCACAATGGTGACAGAGTAGTTAGAGATAGGGAGCCCTGTGGTGATGCCTCCAGTAGTCTGCCAATCAGAGTCGGCAACTCTAAATTCAGGGCAAACCTTTCAGGTAGTGTTCACTGGTTGGGCCTCTGCTCAGTGAAGAAGCACAGGGCCAATGAGGAGAGGTGGTTGGGGTGTAGAGAAAATGTGAATGATATGTAGCAGGATTGGAAGTACATAATGAAAAGAAGTTGATAATGGCTAGCAAGTTCGGAGAATTGTGTGAAAACATCACTTTGGGCCTCTTGTTTACACGTGTCAGGATCTGAAGTTTAAGTAGCTGTCAGGAGTGTCTGGAAAAATTAGGGCCAGACAGAGTTTGGTAAATGGTAGAGAAGTCAGAGGTAAGAATGTGGTGAGGTGGAGGTTGAGTCTGGCCCTCCTGCACAATGGTAGGGATAGGAGCCACAAGTGATCATAAGGGGAGGCTTGCTTCCATGTGGGGGTGATGGTGGGTGACCCAGTGGCAGAATGGGTCCAATTGTGGAGTTCTGGGGTGCAAGGCAGAGGTTTGCAGAGGAAGTCAGAGGCCAAGCATTGCTTAGTTGTAAGTCTGGAGAAGAATTGGAGGCCTGGGATAGGGGAGAATTGTCACAAACCTCCAATGGATCTAACAGGTACCTCCTGACCCTACAATCCCTCCCTTCTGGTTGAATCGTGGGTTTCTTCTTACCTGGGAAATCTGAAAGATCATGGTTCAGTTTCAAATAGTGAATAAGTGTGTGGTCCAGGGTCTCATTTTAACATTTAATATTAACCCACCTCATGAGAGATGATTAATCAAACCCTTCTCCTAACCTGAGTCTGTATAAAACCAGGAGTAGGCAGCTAGGAATTGGGATTCAGGCTTTTAACACTTTAATGTCAGAACCACACCTCTTTTTGAGGCTAAATTTCCTTCCAAGACTTTAGAATAGAGAGTGAGCGAGGAATTCTCAACCCATCGATTGATTCAATATCACCCGTTGCTCTGCTCTTGCCACAGCTGAAATTCTGATATCAGATTTATAGAAACTATCTCCCAGAGAAATATATTTGGAGTAAATTGTACTCAGTCAGTCTGTGCTGACAAAACCTAAAATAAAACTCCTACTGTTAGATGTGATTGTCATTGGGCAGCACTTGTTGAACAATCCTAAGTGTGTTTGGTGGCAGGGTGACACAGTGGTTAGCATTGCTGCCTCACAATGCCAGGAAGCCGGCAATTCCCAGCTTGGGTGACAGTGCAGAGTTTGCATTGTTCTCCCCGTGTCTGTGTGGGTTTCCTCGGGGTGCTCCGGTTTCCTCCCACAGTCTGAAAGACGTGCTGGTTAAGATGCATTGGCCATGCTAAATTCTCCCTCTGTGTACCTGAACAGGTGCAGGAGTATGGTGACTTGGGGACTTTCACAGTGACTTCATTGCAGTGTTCACGTAAGCCATTAATGTAACGCTAAAAATAAACTTTAACACCACATCCCCCCTCCCCTCCTGCCCACTTCCAGTCTATCCTGCTTGCCTTCAGGCAATTAAATTGTCCCAAGTCACATTAGGAAACAATAGGCCAATTGGAACAAGTGAGTGGACTCCCATTGTGTACGTTTAACAAGGCTCTTAACCAGCCCAAGGGGTTAACCAGCCTTTGAGAGGGGAGGGGTGGCGCAGGGTGGGTGGGAGGGGGTGGTTGGAGAGGGAGGGCAGGAGGCCTGATGGGCATTCCCAGTCTGACCCCACTACACATTGCTCGAAGCCTGTCAATGTCTGTGAAATTCTTTGGGAAGTTCTGCGTGTGTGAACGGAGGATGATGAGTGTCTTTCTTTCATGACCCTCAGAGCCAGGACTGGAGTAAACATGATGAGAAGCTCTTACAGGCCGTGGACACCAGCGACCCTGAGAAAGTGGCTTCGCTTCTCAACAAGAGAACCCTTCTCACGACGAAGCTCGACACCGAGGGACGATCAGCGTGAGTCCCACATTATTTTAGATCAAAGCAAAATACTATGGATGCTGGAATCGGACCAGATTCCCACATTCCCTTCCTGTTTTTTGATTATTGAGTACTTTATGCACCATCGATGGGGTTAAAGAGACGGTGGAAGATTTTTTTAGGTTTTAGCAAATGGGAATAAGGTTTTCTTAGTGATTTCTGACATCCCCAATCGGGGTTTTGTGTTTGAGAAGTTTCACTTTTCCCCAGTTTTATTAATAAACTGTTTGAGAGAGAAAACAGTGCAGGAATGGAATGGTTTGTGATTGTAGTGGCTCTGCTGGGATTGCCATCACTGTGGCTGTACATTCATCACCTCCGTACTGTTCACAGGTTAGCCTGAGGATGCTCTACTACCATGGGGTAGATAGGTACAACTGCCATTTTTTGGCTCTTCCCCAGTTCTCACTCGCTGACGGTGACTGAAAACATCCAGAACCATCTGTGCTTTCATCCACTGCCTGGTGCTCCATACCAACACCACTTTGGCTAGAATGGGCAGTCAGATTTCCAGGGCTCTGGAATTCTACTGGGGTTTGTCTAGTCTCCAGCCGTGACTTGAGCAGAATGGGTTGAGATGCTAGAGGTAGCTGCGGTTAATACGGTCCATTAGGACCGTATTAATAGACGCCTGTTCTTTGAGGTGGTGATAGGCCTGGGGTGAGGCCAAGGCCAGTTAATGGGGGTGGAGGGGTTGGAATTTGGTGCTGGGGCAGAGACTCCCTGAGATGAACGGGGGGAGGGGGGGTTTGTTTCTGAATCTCAGTCAGAAGATAGTGGCTGACAGACTGAAGTAACTTCTGTGGGACTCTGGATGGGTTTTCCTCTTAGCATTGCTACCCCACAGTGCCAGGGATCCAAGTTGAATTCCCAGCTTGGGTCACAATCTGTACAGAGTGTGCATGTTCTCCCTGTATCTGCATGGGTTTCCTTCCACAACCTGAAAAACATGTTGGTTAGGTGCATTGGCCATGCTAAATTCCCCCTCAGTATACCCAGACAGGCACCAGAGTGTGGCAACTAGGGGATTTTCACAGTAACTTCATTGCAGTGTTAATATAAGCCTATTTGTGACATTAATAAATAAACTTTAACTCTATGGCAGTGTTCATTGGGCTCGATCCTAACTCTGTGATGGTGTAAATGAACGATATTGATACCACATCTCATTCGACATTATTTCCCCAAAGCAGCCAATGGGAAAGAGGGAAATTGAACTGTCTGTTCACAATCAGCCACTTCCCACCCTGTCACAATCAGCCACTTCCCATTGAGGGCCAAAGGGCATGTACTGTGCTGTAATGTTCTACATTCTAAGCTTAGCAGAGATAGTTGCGTAGGCAGAAATATCTTAAAATGAAGTCTTTGCACAGCCCTGAAATAGGACTAAGCATACATTTTAAAGCCAAAACAAACAAACAAACAAAATAGGTGACATGGGAATACAGTATGGACACAGTCAGGTTAAAGGTAGCCATGACCCACCCTTCCTAGTGACAGACAAAAGAGGGATTAAAAATCTAATTATTGCCACATTTATACTGGGCACTGCACAAATTTAGGATCGCTGGGGTTGTTCTCCTGAAAGGAGAACAAATTCAGGGGATATTTGACAAATAAGTAACTGTCACCACAACTTTATCAAGGTCTTGACATCTTTCATTGTGTGGAGCAAAGAATTCAACACAATTCCTGCTGGAGGCCTAACCAGTGTTTTTAAAAAGGTCAGTGCCACTTGCTTGTTTTAATGCATTGTGTCTCTGCCATTAATTCAGCAGCTCTGAATATCTCTACCTTAGGTACCATCTGGCAGCGATGAGAGGTCACGTGGACTGCCTGGAGGTCATCCTGGCACACGGAGTGGATATCACTGCACTTGACGGCTCGGGTAAGCAGTTCACATTCAAAGGGAGGACTCTTTTCCACTCAGATGGAGCTGTAATATTTAGGGGTTCAACCTCCGAGAGCGGAAGAAATGAGATTTCCTCATCATCACCAGAACACTTGGGTGTTCCCCTTGAGTCTCCGCAGATATTGCACCCAGGTTCTGCTGGACAATGTCATAGATTCAAACAGGGCGAGAAAGGGCTTTCGGCCCATCAAGTCTGCACTGTCTACCACTAATTTTGGGCTAATCCCTTTTTCCAGCAGTGTCCCGTACCCTTGAATGCTATGTTTCGATCACTCATCCAAATACATTTTAATGGTTGTAAGGTTCTGGCCTCTACTACCTTCCCAGGCACTGCACTCCTACCACCCTCTGAGTGAAAAATTGTTTTCTTAAATCCCCTCCGAATCTCCTGCCCCTCACCCTAAAACTCCACCCCCTTGTGATTGACCCTTCAACCATGGGAAACAGCTGTTTCCAATTCACCCTGTCCAGACCTCTTGATCTTATATCCCTCAGTCATGTCCCCCTCACAGATCACAGATCATAAAACCCCACAGTGCAGAAAGAGGCCCTTTGGCGCATCGAGTCTGCACCGAATACAATCCCACCCAGCCGCTACCCCCATATCCCTACGTATTATACCCATAATACCTCTAATCTATGCATCCCTGGACACTAAGGGGCAATTTCTTAGCATGGCCAATCAACCTGACTTGCACATCTTTGGGAGGAAACCACAGTACCTGGAGGAAACCCATGCAGACACGAGGTGAATGTGCAGACTCCACACAGACAGTGAGCTGAGCCAGGAATCAAACCCAGGACCCTGGAGCTGTGAAGCAGCAGTGCTAACCCACTGTGCTACCATGCTGTCTGCTCTAGAGAAAAACAATTTGAGCTTATCCAGTTGCTTCTTACAGCTCAAATGCTGCCTCCCAGGCAACATCCTGGTACATCTCCTCTGTACCCCCACTATTGCAATCACATCCTTCCTATAGTGACCAGAACTGCATATAGTACTCCAGCTGTGGCCTAACAACACTCTGGCTCCAACATCCAGTATGAACTGGACTAGTCACATATATACTGTGGTTATGAAAGCAGATCAGAAGCTAGGAATCCTGCGGCGAGTAACTCACCTCCTGACTCCCCAAAGCCTGTCCATCATCGAGAAGGCACAAGTTAGGGGCGTGTTGGAATACTCCCCACTTGCCTGGATAGGTGCAGCTCTATAATACTTAAGGAGCTCAACACCATCCAGGACAAAAACAGCCGCTTAATCACTGCCCCTTCCACAAATATTCACTCTCTCCACCATCGGCAAACAGTAACAGTTGTGTGTATCATCTACAAAATGCACTGCAGGAGTTCACCAAGATTTCTTGGGTAGCACCTTCCAAACCCACAATTACTACCAGCTTGAAGAAAAAGAGCAGCAGATACCTGGGAACACCACAATCTGGAAGTTCCCCTCCAAGCCACTCGCCACCCTGACTTGGAAATATATCGCCGTTCCTTTACTGTCACTGGATCAAAATCTTGGAATTTCCTCTCTGACAGTGCTCTGGGTGTAGTGGTTTAAGAAGGCAGCTCATTACTACCTTCTGAAGGTCAATTAGAGATGAACAATAAATGCTGGCCAGCTAGTGATGTCCACATTCTGTAAATGAATAAAAATATATACAGTAAAAGGTTCAAGCTAGGAGCTGTATTCAGCTGCATATTAATCCTATATGTCATTATAGAACATAGAACATTACAGCACAGAACAGGCCCTTCGGCCTTCGATGTTGTGCCGACCAAAATAAAAAGCAATGCCCCTCCAAACTAAACCATTCCCTTCTCTTCCATATACTTATCAATTAACCTCTTAAACGCCACCAAACTTGGCGCATCTACAACAGCTGCAGGCAGGGCATTCCACTCCCTAATCACTCTTTGAGTAAAGAACCTACCTCTGATATCCGTCCTATAACTCATACACCTTAATTTAAAGCTGTGTCCCCTCGTGCTAGCTTTCTCCATCCTAGGAAAAAGGCTATCACTGTCCACCCCTATCTAAACCTCTAATCATCTTATATGCTTCAATAAGATCCCCTCTTAGCCGCCTCCTTTCTAACGAAAACAACCTCAAATCCCTCAGCCTCTCTTCATAAGACCTGCCCTCCATACAGGCAACATCCTGGTAAACCTCCTCTGTACCCTCTCCAATGCCTCCACATCTTTCTTATAATGAGGGGACCAGAACTGCACACAATACTCCAAGTGCGGCCGCACTAGAGTTTTGTACAGTTGCAACATGATGCTGCGGCTCCTAAATTCAATCCCCTACCAATAAAAGCTAAGACTCCATATGCCTTCTTAACAACTTTATCCACTTGACTGCCTACTTTCAGGGATCTATTGACACATACACCAAGATCCTTCTGTTCCTCAACACTATTAAGAGCCCTACCATTAGCCCTATACTCTACACATTTATTGTTACTGCCAAAGTGCATTACCTCACACTTTTCCACATTAAACTCCATTTGCCACCTCTCGGCCCAGCTCTGCAAATTGTCCAAGTCACTCTGTAAACTAAAACACCCCTCTTCACTATCTACCAAACCACCAACTTTAGTATCATCTGCAAATTTAATGATCCATCCCTCAATACCCTCATCCAGATCATTTATAAAAATTACAAACAGCAGGGGCCCCAAAACAGACCCCTGAGGCACACCACTATATACTATACTATATACTATATCAACCCCAGTTTATCTATCTGATGTATTTATCTGGCTTCAATCTAGGGTTGAATGCATTACATTTGGCAGCAAAATATGGGAACCACCAGTGTGTGAAGAGACTCCTTCAGGTAAGAGCTCTCTGAGATAATCCTTGATCATGTTTAAACATGAGAGCAAAATTGCAATCTATTAATATTTGCATGTTTTACACTGAGATACACTGATTGCAAATCACAACCAAACTTCAGTACCAGAATGAGTTTGGATCACAAGCTGGTCTGGATATAAGATATCGTCACACCATAGACTGGGCCACAATATTAATGGTGTGAAGAGGCTGGCTTTGGACTGAGGTAAGCACAGTAAGAGGTCTCAACACCAGGTTAAAGTCCAACAGGTTATTTGGAAGCACGAGCTTTCGGCGTCTCAGGCTCCTTCTTCAGGTGAGTGAGGAGTTGTGTTCACAAACAGGACGCTTATAGACATAACTCAATTTATAAGATAATGGTTGGAATGTGAGTCTTTATAGATAATCAAGTCTCAAAGGTACAGACAATGTAAGTGCAGAGAGGCCAAGCACAGGTAAAAATATGTATTGTCTCCAGCCAGATCAGTCTCTGCTTAGTGACTCTGCGTTGCCGTGTGTCGTGAAGGCCACCTTGGAGAACGTTTACCCAAAGATCAGAGGCCGAATGCCCATGACCACTGAAGTGTTCCCCAGCTGGAAGGGAACAGTCCTGCCTGGTGATTGTCGAGCAATGTTCATTCATCCATTGTTGTAGCGTCTGCATGGTCTCCCCAATGTACCATGCCTTGGGACATCCTTTCCTGCAGCGTATTAGGTAGACAACATTGACCAGGTTGCAAGAGTATGTACTGTGTACCTGGTGGAGGATGATTTCATGTGAGATGATGACATCCATGTCGATGATGCGGCACGTCTTGAAGAGGTTGCTGTGGCAAGATTCCGTGATGCCGTGTTCCCTGTTCTCTTGAAGGCTGGATAGTTTGCTGTGGACAATGGCCTGTTTGAGGTTGTGTAGTGGTTTCAAGGCAAGAAGTGGGGGTGTGGGGATGGCCTTGGTGAAATGTTCATCTTCATCGATGACAATGTTGAAGGCTCCAGAGAAGATGTTGTAGCTTCTCCGCTCCAAGGAAGAACTGCACGGTGAAGGGTACTCTGTCCCATGTTTGTCTCCTGAGGAGATCAGTGCAAATTTTCACTGTGGCACATTCGAACTGTCAAGTGCCATATCCTGTTCTTATGAGGGTGTCTTTCAGCGTCTGTAGGTGTCTATTGCGAGCCATGGATGACTCTCTCGAATCAGTTGCATTCTTGGACATACATCTCCATTAAGGACAGTCACCTCAGTACTTCACTGTACCAGAGGCCCACAGATAACCTCATGATGCTCCACTTCTCCAGCTTCCACCCTAAACACTTTAAAGAAGCCATCCTCTATGGACAAGCCCTTCTTGTACACAAGCTACTCAGATGAGGAGGATTGCAACAGATGCTGAAAGACGCCTTCTTAAGAACAGGATATGGTGCTCGACTCATCGATCAACAGTTCTGACGTGCCATAGTAAAAAAAATCCACACTGATGTCTTCAGAAGACAACATGGGACACAATGGACAGAGTACACTTCATCGTCCATTACTTCCCCAGAGCACAGAAACTGTGACATCTTCTCCGGAGCCTTCAACATTTCATGAACGTCTCGCCAACGCCACCGCCACACCTCCACTTCTTGCCTTCAAACAATCGCACAACCTCAAACAGACCACTGTCGGCACCAAACGACCCAGCCTTCAGGAGAACAGTGACCACAACACAAACCTCTGCAAGACATATTGGATCATCGACACGGATGCCGTCATCTCACATGAGAACACCATTCACCAGGTACACGGTACGTACTCTTACGACTTAGCCAGCGTTGTCTACCTGATACGCTGCAGGAAAGGATAACCCTAGACATGGTACATTGGGGAGACCATATAGACAACAGATGAATGAACTAGGCAGGAGTGTTCCCTTCCGCTTGGGGAACACTTCAGCAGTCATGGGCATTCAGCCTCTGATCTTCGGGTAACTGTTCTCCAAGGCAGCCTTCATGACACATGGCATCGCAGAATTGCTGAGCAGGAACTGAAAGCCAAGTTCCGCACATATGAGGACGGCCTCAACCGGGATCTTGGGTTCACGTCACACTATTTATAACCCACACAATACAATGCAGGAGGAGGCTAGTGAACCTGCACTGACAACAATCCCTTCCAGCCCTATTCCCATAACTATGTATTTAACCTGCTAATCGCCCTGACACTAAAGGGCAATGTAACACGGCCAATCCACCTAATCTGCATATTTTTGGAGTGTGAGGAAGCTGGAGCATCTAGTAGGGCATGGAATGCCCTGCCTGCAGCAGTTGTGGACTTGCCTACTTTGGGGACATTCAAATGTTTGGTGGATAGGCATATGGATGATATTGGAATAGTTTAGGTTAGAGGGTCCACTGGCCGGCGCAACATCGAGGGCCGAAGGACCTGTACTGCGCTGTAATGTTCTATGTTCTAGAAGAAACACACGCAGATACAGGGAGAATGTGTAAATTCCGTCACTCGAGGCTGGAATTGAACCTGGGTTCCTGGTGCAGTGAGCCAGCAGTGCTAACCGCTGTGCCACCATGCTGCCCATTGGGTATAACCCAGAGTAGAACTCCAAGATGGAGCTGGATATTAAATAAAGGGACACACAGTCACTGCTATTATAACCTGGAGGCATATTCAATAGTTGCTTTCCAAAATAATGGAATAAATTTTTCAAAAGGGACATTTTGAAGGGCGAGGGGAAAGAGCAAAGGGGTTGGCACCAACTGGATAGCTTTTCCAAAGATCCTGTCCAGGCAGGGTGGGCTCGAGTGACGGAATTTACACATTCTCCCTGTATCTGCGTGTGTTTCTTCTAGAACATAGAACATTACAGCGCAGTACAGGTCCTTCGGCCCTCGATGTTGCGCCGGCCAGTGGACCCTCTAACCTAAACTACTCCAATATCATCCATATGCCTATCCACCAAACATTTGAATGTCCACAACTGCTGCAGGCAGGGCATTCCACGCCCTACTAGATGCTCCAGCTTCCCCTCACTCCAAAACAACCTCCTTCTATGCTGTATGATTCCATGAACGTAACTAATTGTGAAGTGAGCCATGATTCCTGATGGATCCGTGTTAGAAATACATAAACTCCCTGATGACTCGCAAGTCAAGAAAATCACAATTGAATGAATCTGATTAACATCAAGGAGGGTTTCCCTGAGTGTTTAACAGGGACTGTACTCGTGGACAATGAAAGCTAGTGTTGCTTGGGCAGGGAATTTGGGTGCTTTCATGGGGGTTTTGCAGGGTCATAACAGTGTTATAGGCGAGAGGACCTAAACCATTTGAAATGCTGGGCTATGTCTGCTGATGGTCACAAGCTGGTCAGGGAAGAACCAGGGAACTCCAAACTTCCCCCTTCTGACTGGAAATTTCTGTGTTGCACTGAAGGGAGTGAGGTGCAGTTGAGACAATTATGGGGGCATGGTGAGGGGAAGGGGGAAACAAGAAAGTGAACAGTGGGCAGATCTGGATATCTTTGGGTGGGCTGATGGGATAGATATTCATCCTATATTTGGAGATGAAAGAAGATCGAGGGGCTGGAATTCGTGGATAAAATCAGCTAATCCAAAGGAGGGGAAGTGGAGTTCTCTCTAAAGTTGATCAATATTTATCTCAATCAACTGACTGTATCAGATTATTATCACAATGCTGCTTATTGGAACTGACTGTGTGCACAAGTATTTCCTTTATCACAATGGGGGTTACACCTCCAACTTACTTCACTGTCTGTAAAGTGACATCCTGACACTGTGAAAGGTGCTATGTAAATGCAAGGCTTTGTCTCTTTAGGAAAAATGCCCAGTGAATGCTGTGGATAATTACGGAAGGATTGCATTACACCATGCAGGTCAGTAGCCTTCAAAACTGCTATATCTTCCTTCAGTCTGCCTGTGTGTGTTGACAGCGAGCTTGCAGAGTGACAGGTTTAAGGATAGTAACTATAGGGTCCCCAGGACAAGAGCGGGGTCCCATATCTGAAGTCCTCAATTTGGAGTAATACCACAAATAAGACAGAGAGTCATCAGCACTTTGGGTTGTCCCTTCTATCATGGCAAAGGGGGCAGATTATACCCCACAATTGCCTTAACTGGAGAGATGAACAGAGAA